>CAUYSK010057587.1:0-18351 GCA_963575035.1 Avahi laniger
GGAGTGTGGAGGAGAGGGAGAGAGAGCGTGCATGTGCGGAGGGATAATGCGAGGCCCTAGGGGAGAGCTACGGAGGCTGCGAAATGAGATGGGGAAATAGTGAGTCAGGTGGAATAATAAGGAGATGGAGAAGTAATTAAATTGAGGCTTTCAAGCCTACTCCTGATGGAGGCTTCTCTTTATCAAAATCTACTTTTGCTCCTGGGAATTGTCCCTGTGTAGTTAAGGATGAATTCTTCACTTGTGTCTTCAATTACTTGAATTCAGTGTGGAGGTTTTGAGACTCAGATAACCTCCTTGTTTTTGTTAGGTTGTTGCCAGATCTTTTGATGCAGTATTATAACCAGATTTTATACTGAACAGAGGAAAATAGGCAAACTGTTCACTTGTAGGAAATACCTTGGAGAGTATTTGAAGGTATTGGGCAAAGTGTAAAAAACATTTCAAAAGAAAATATTTTTAGGCAAACTGATAACTGTAAGAATATTGATTATTTGTTAAGCCAAAAAGGAAATGTTACAGGACAGAACTTAAAGTGGATCCAGGACAGAACTTAAGATGCCAGGTTTGCACTGATATAAATATTTATGCTTAAAATTTAATTCTAAGACATTAAGAAAATTGTTTATTCTGGTACTAGTAGAACCCAGCTTTGGATCTCCTTGAAAACCCCCAAAACATGTATTACTTACCATTTGTAAAAGGTAGTTTTAATAAATAGTTGGACTTATATGGATTATAGTCTCTAAAAAGTGAATAATTTACTGTTTACCTGTGTTGTTTCTAGTGACGACACTGGATTCCGATTGAAGGTAATCCACACAAGGTTCAAAACAGCATATATAAACATTATTATACTAGAACTGTATTGCCTTTAAATACTTTTAATATCTGTATGTAATACAACAAAGTGTGGCCTAGTGTATATTACTAGGAGTCCTGATTTAATATAATATCATATTCATATGTCATTTGTAGGTAGACGTGTTTATAAGGTGCTTTGGGACTTTTAAGAAAGTCTCTTCTCTTAAATGTTTAAAACATCACTTTTGTTTGCGTCACTGGTTTCCCTATCATATCCTTTCTTTAGAGAAAATAGAATTAAATTTTGGATACTGTTAAACTTATCCAAATTATCACAAATTCTTAACCTCAAATTAATGAAGAAATTAGACGGGATTAAGGGATATCCAAGCCTTCTAGAACTCTGGTTGTCAAATGTTCTTCCTGCACCAAAGTTCTTTCAGTTATACTGGGGCTCTGAAATTCCTCCTTTTTTTTTTGACAGTCCTGAAATCAGAGTGACCAGAAAGGAGGGGATCAAGCTTTGCCAGCTTATCAAGGAAAGCCTTGGTAAAACTCTTCTAGGATGACCATGCTGTGGGGACTTCTGTAGCCTTGGGTTGGAGACTTTGAAACTCCCCCCATGGCAACCTTAGAAAAAAGACTGATTTGATTTAACAAAGTCTTTCTGGTGAAGCATTTAAGATCCAGCCACTTTCCAAATCTGGGCCCTCCGTGAAGTCACCTTGGGTTCCTGCTACAAAAACTGACATTTGTGGCAAGTGTTTGATGAATACTGCCATGTTGTGATTTAGATGTCAGCTCCTTGCCTTTGTTGTATGGACTTCTGGCTTTGGGAGGCATTTTATCCTGTTAGAATATTATTTCTTCCAGGCTACTTCTCTCACTTCTTGTCAATATCACAAATAAACATTCAAAAACATTCTAATAAATCAGCTTAACAGAAGTTAGGTGACATTTATTAATAGTTTGTCCTAAATATATTTTTGCATAGTTGCTCTCACAATCTCCCCACCCACCCACTGCCCCCATTTTTTTTTTCTTCATCTTCTTCTAGGTAACTAAGGTCTGTTTCTTGAATGCTGAAACCTGGACTTGAGAGGAGAAATCAGATGAAAAAACATTCCCATGCAAATCATGTTTCCGAAATCATCCCTAAAGTACATGTATATCTAGTGAAATGCAAGGCTTACTGGCAAGAGGATGAAATTTGGTGAGCCTGAAGGGAATATAAAAATCCTGCTTAATGATCCTGTTAGGTTTTCATGCTGTTGTTACATGAGGAATGGTATGTCCATCTGGAATTTCTCATCCTCTGACTAGCCAGCTTCAGCACCATAAACTGGCAAAATTTCTGTTGTATCTATGAACATATAACACCGCAGTATTGTGAGCCCTGAGGCCTTTTTCCTGAACGACACATGCTTGCACGTGGCTCAGTTTTATGTGGGCCTAACCGATCTTAGGTCTCGTATATGGGAGTTTATTAGTATGTGTCTGTTCGTGTGCTGTTTAAGAGAGGTTTTAGGATCTGGAGTGATGAGACATGACTGGTTAAAGCAAAGCATTGCTTAGGGATATGGTTCAGTGATCTCAGCCTAAGTCTGAACACTTATGCTTATAAAATATCCCCATTGCAGATCTCGAGGCAGATTATCTTTGATTCACATTTGCCTTTCCTTTCTGCAGAGCTCATCTGATGCCTGCTACCTCTTCTCTTTGGCATGTGGTGCTTTTATATTAATACCTCCCTAAGGTGTCCAGTCCCTGCCTTGGAACCGCCTTAGACTTTCTTCCTTTTCACCACATAGATATTGTTTCATCACATAGGGAGCTGCTGTTACAAAAGCACCAGAAAATTTCTCAGTTTATAGCTTATAAGTAGAGTGCTTTAAAAATTTTTAACAAGCAAAAGGTGTTTCATAATTCAGTAGGAAACAAATCTCTAGTGATGATATCCAGGCATATTCTTGACATGGGATCTCTCTTATCACCCCTCTCTGATTGCTTTGTGCCAGTAGTCCTGGTAGATTCCTTAATGTTCTCAAGCATCCCAAGGCGAGTGAACATTCCACAGTGTGCTTTAGAGATATGGCATTTTGGTGTAGAGTGTGGTTACAGGATACCTCTGATGGAAAGACAGTTGGTTACAAAACCATCACTGTATTTTCTGAGCTGTGCCAGAAATCTGGGTAAATGAATATTCGATTATTAGTTTTGGCATTGAGGTGCTGACCTGGCTCCTTGCTGACCTGGCATCCTGGAAAGACCCTGGTCCTCCTAGACCTGACTCAGGCTGCAGCTGTGAGCTGGGTGCCTGGTGCCATCCGCCTGGGCAAATTGGAAAATGCCAAATGGCCTGGCAGTTTTTAGTGTGGGCTTTGGATCCCTGCTCAGCCATATGGTGCTAAAATATCAAACTACTCCTGAGTGTAGACCACGATTGAGGAGGCTAGATAGAGAAAGCACACTTCAGACAGAAGAGCTGCTGAGTCCATTTATTCCCCACCCATACGCTTATCACTCTGTTACTTTAACCAACATTTGTTGAGTAGTGTTTAGTTGATAGTGGACTGCTTGCATTGTGCGAGGTACCAAAAAAAAAAAAAAAAGGAAAGAAAGAAAATAGTCAGTTCTTATTGGCAAGGATTATATCTCCCTGCGTCCATGTATCTTGTATATAATAAACTTAGTAGGGCAGCCGGGCGCGTTGGCTCGCGCCTGTAATCCCAGCACTCCGGGAGGCTGAGACGGAAGGATCGCTCAAGGTCAGGAGTTCAAGACCAGCCTGAGCAAGAGCGAGATCCCATCTCTACTAAAAATAGAAAATTAGCTGGACAACTAAAAATATATAGTAAAAATTAGTCAGGTGTGGTAATACATGCCTGTAGTCCCAGCTACTCGGGTGGCTGACAGAAGGATTGCTTGAGCCCAGGAGTTTGAGGTTGCTGTGAGATAGGCTGAGGCCACAGCACTCTAGCACAGGCAAAAGTGCAAGAATCTTTCTCAAAAAAAAAAAAAAAAAACAAACAACTTAATAGAGGAAGGTGAAAGAATTATTGATGATTTACAAATAGAATTTAATGAAAGAAAATCATCTTAGAAATTAAAGAATTATGTTGAAGAAACTGAGTCCCCCAAAAGACTGTACTATCCTTACTTAGGTTTTGGTTACAGAGATACTATAAAAACCACCCCTGTAATATTCTGAAATTTAAAAAATATATAAATAAATGAATAAATTAAAAAACAGAAACCCAAGCCCTGTCCTCCTTTCTGGTTCAGCTTCTTTCTGCTGTGTTCGGGCAGTTGCAGCTGCACTTGTTGACAGATTGACAGAATGCCACGAGAAGTTTACAATCTGTGTAGGAAGAGAAAACATAACAGGGACTTACGGATGATCCTAACCAAAACATCCACAAGTGCTAAGTGCTTGAGGCCAAAGGGACTGTGTAAAGTCCAAAGGCAGAGAGGAGATGAGTGACGTGATTCGCATGAGGCTAGCCCTGGCCAGCTTCCTACAGGAGGTGGCTGCGGTTGGGTTTGGCCCATGTAACTCTTCTTAGTCCCACTCTCAGGGGACTTTACATAGACTTGAATTTCTTCTGGCATAAGGCATCTGACTGGTTGGAAAGAACAGGAGAACAAAGAAGAGATGTTTGAATTCAGAGAGGTCCCTCTGCCCCTTAGCTTAGGGAATCTCAAACTTTTATTTCTTTTTTCTTTTTTCTGTTGTACATACTTAGGATGGATAGGGGATCTCAAACTTTTAGATGTGCCCCAAATGCATAAAATTAAAAAAAAATCAGATTCTGTTTAAATCTATGAAAAAGACAAGTCATTTCATATATTAGAGAGAGAAGTGCTATAGCTTGAGAGACCTTTTGACTCTAATAGGTCTTTGTTGTTCTTTCAGTTTAAATAACTTCTTCTTGTCTTGGTTTATCTATATTCAAAAAAATCACTTGGATTTTACTTAAGCATTCCTGACCATATGCAAGCTCAGCTATTTGAGGCATTCTAAGCAGCCCGGTTCATATGGCAGTGTTGTGGCATTCCTGGGATGGGGGCCCTGGAGCCAGCCTTTGCATGTTTCCGCTGCTGTGGAAGCCTAGCCTGTCCCTGGGATTCAGCCCAAAGCTTTGCATCTGATGGGGAATTGCTTGGAGTGGTCTGAGGGAAAGGTTCTTTTCCTTTTTTAAAAACCTGTGTAGTTTGAACTAATTTTAGAATTATAGAAAAGTTGCAAAAATCATAGGAAGAATTCTTCTGCATCCCTAAACTCATCTGCTTCCCCTAATGTTAGCATTTTATATAGTTGTAGTAAAATCATTTCAGTCACTCCTGCTTAACCACCCTTAGAGAAGGCCTTATACTTATCCATTAGAAGACACACATAAGAATGCGCTTTGCTTCATTGTGCATAATACAACCTAAATATCTAATAACAAATGAGTAGATACCCTGTGTCATTTTCACACAATGGAATGCTGTGCAACAATAGAAATAAATGTCAAATGCATAATGTTAAGGAAACAAGCAAGTTGCAGAAGGATGTATACCTTATGGCAGTGGTCCCCGACCTTTTTGGCACCAGAGACTGGTTTCATGGAAGACAATTTTTGTAGGGGTAAGGGGGATGATTTTGGATGATTCAAGTGCATTGCATTTATTGTGCAGTCAAACCTCTTTGCTAATGATAATCTGTATTTGCAGCTGCTCCCCAGTGCTAGCATAACCGCCTCAGCTCCACCACAGATCATCAGGCATTAGATTCTCATGAAGAATGCGCAACCTAGATCCCTCGCATGTGCAGTTTACAGTAGGGTTTGCACTCCTCTGAGAATCTGATGCCCCGCTGATCTGGCAGGAGGTGGAGCTTATGCGGTGATGCCAGCGATGGGGAGCGGCTATAAATACAGATGAAGCTTCACTGACTGGCGAGCTGCTCACCTCCCACTGTGTGGCCCAGTTCCTAACAGGCCACAGACTGGTACCGGTCCATGGCCCAGAGGTTGGGGACTGCAGCCTTATGGTACCATTTACCTCAGGTTTAAAAGCATGCGAAACAATACTAGATGCTGTATATGCACATGAAGTTAACAGTGTAACCACTCACGTATGCATGTGAATGTTATACACAAAATTCAGGATCCTGGTTACTTCTGTAGTGGTGAAGAAGGTGTATGAGCTTTCTTTTGTATTTCTAACATTAATTTGTAAAACTGAATGGGAGGCACTCTGGGATTTAGTATATTATTTTCTAAACCATTTCAATGACTAAAATACTTAATTTAAAAATAGTAAGTAATAATAACATCAAAGCCCAACAAGGACATTCAATAGAAATGTGTAAGTGATTTGCTTTCCTGAGAGGGTAGTATACCTTCTGAGTTGAAAGGCAAAGGAGAGAGGCTTTGGTTAAATTATTTGCTCTCCTATTAATACATGGGTGAGGCCTTCACCGTGTCTTTAGTTTCCTGTCTCACATTTTCTCCACCTTTAATGTTTCCATGACGCCTTTACAAGCCTATTATAACATTTAATAATGAAAGTTTAGAGCTTCAAACTCTTTAATAACGTTATACTAGGTAAAGGTATGCAATGTTGTCTGTGGCCCTGTACTCTGCCGGGTTGGTGTCCTGGCAGCCCCACTTCCTAGTGACCTTGCCGGAGTTATTTATCCTTTCTATGCCACAGTTTCTTCATCTGCAAAAGGGGTGTAATGAGAGGACCTACCTCATAGGGACATTGTAAGGACTAAATGAGTTAATGCATTTCCCTTTCTCTCATCTGGCTCCCAGAGTCATTATATGTGACCTTCATAGAGTTAAATTAATAGATGCTTTAAATTTGAATTAGTTGCCAATAGTTAAGAATGGGATGGGGGGTTTTACATTTTAAAAGAATGGGTTTCTGGCATATCTTGAATAAAATGGAGCATCTAGGGGCACTGGTCCCCCATTGCAACCTAACAACTCTGCTGTCCCCTGTAAGTGGAAGTGTCCCCAGTTCAATGTAGTTCCCACTATTCCCGCATGTTTCCTGGACACTGAGACAACCTGTTCATTGCCTCCAGTGACATTACCTGCCTGGTGTCCATTGGCATTTGAATTTGCAGCCTCATTTAAAGAGGTCTGTAGTGATGCAAAGAGGGAATTGGATTGTGTATGAGTCTGTGTTCTTCAGAGAAATAGAATCTATAGGAGATTTCATATATGTATATATTATATCCTTTATATCTATAAGGAAACTCTTGGGCAGGAGTTGATGCTTCAGTCTTGTGTCAGAATTTCTTCTTCAGGGAAACCTCAGGGTTTGCTTTAAAGGCCTTTCAACTGATTGGGTGAGGCTCACCCACATTATCAAGAATAATTTTGCCTTTACTTAAAGGCAGCTGCTTGCAGATGTTAACCACATCTGTAAAAAACCTTCACAGCAACACCTAGGGTAGTGTTTGAATAATTGAGTACTATAGCAGAGCCCAGGTGACACATGAAACTAACCATCAGAAACTGTAACTTTTTAAGCAGTCTTGTGATAACTATGTGGCATCTATAGGCTTTTTTCTGTCTCTTATGGTAGAGGATTATGGTGAGATTGAGGACTTTTCAAAGGAGTGGAATATAAAAAGCTCAGATAATCTCTGAGCTTTGCAAATAAAGATGTTGTATCTGTGTCTGGTCTGGGATCTGAGAGGCAGGATGTTGGTGATTGGTGACTCATGATACAGGATGCTTCCCCTGAGTAGGGGGTGACAGAGATGCTGGGTTTGGTAGTTCTGGCTGCACCATTCAGGGTTGGGAATTGTCATGTGTAGACTCTTAGGGTTTTTGAGTAAGTTAGGGCATTTAGAAAGAAATAGATTTTTTTTTCACCAGCTCTAGAGACTTGTGCTAACCGGGTGTACAGATGTGTGCTTTGTCTGCTCAAGGTCAGTTATTAATGCAGGTTTTGAAAACATATCTCTACTGTTAGCCTCATGTGGCTGTGTGCATTAAAAGGTTGCCAACAAGGCTTAAAGTGTTTTCTCTCAAAGCCTCATTGCTTCTTAGAGATTTGTGAAGAGCTGCTATAGAGATGCTAAAAGGCAAGGCCCCCCAAAAATCTTTCCATGTATGTTTTTTTCTGCATTATTTTTAATACATCAGGTAAGATGTTTTTTTTCTTAGTGTTTTTCTTTTTAAATTTTATTTGGATGGGAGGCAGGGACAGGGGATTTGAATAAGTATTCAAGTCCCGGCTCAATGGCTCATGCCAGTAATCCTAGCACTTTGGGAGGCTGAGGTGGAAGGATCACTTGAGGCTAGGAGTTCAACACCAGGCTGAGCAACATAGCGAGACCCCTGTCTCTACAAAAAATAGAAAAATTATCCAGGCACGATGGCTCATGCCTGTAGTCCCAGCTACTTGAGAGATAACCAGACTTCATATCATTAGCAGTTATTTGCTAGATCTCAGAGACCCTAAATTGCAGGAGCTGCTGCTACTGTTGGTGCTACCAGCTTCTTGCTTCTTACCCAACTTTTGGTACCAGTACTATTTTTGTTTGCTTAAGCACCTATCACAAAATACCATAGACAGAGTGGCTTAAAGAACAGACATTTATTTCTCACAATTCTGGAGGTAGGAATTCCCAGATCAAGGCAGCTACAGATTTGATTCCTGATGAGGACCTGCTTCTTAGCTTGTGGACAGCAGTTTTCCCGCCATGTGTGCACATGGCTTTTTCTTGGTGCATGTGTACAGAGAGAAATCTCTCTCTGTCTCCCTTGTCTTATAAGGGCACTAATCTCATGACAAGGGCCCCACCCTCATGACCTTCTCCAAATACTATCACATTGGGGGTTAGGGCTTCAACATACGGATTTTTCAGAAACAAACATTTAGCACATAACGTGGGAATAGGCAGTGGTGGTGGAGTTGGGTATAGGCAGGTGTTGCACATGGCTCCTCTCAGAATCTGGATGTGTGATAAGCTCTGCTAATCTATTTGGAGTCAGGAACCACTTTTGTCTTCTTTCTATAGGTAGTTTGCTGTTTTGGTATTCATACATGGTCTCTGCAAGTGTTACCTGAATATATAAATTGTAAAATTTCTTCTGCAAATACTTGGTTGGTCAATTCTACTTCATCATTACTTAAGAGACTATAAGCCATGTTCTATATTTAGCGTCATGGGTAAGGGTAGTAATTATCCTTCTGTACCATATACAAGCCAAACCATGGAGAGCATGTTATGTTCGTTTCTGGACAAAATACTTTTAGGAGAATGTTGACAAATCGGAGTGGGCCCAGAAGTGGACCGAAGCTTTAGCAACCTTATCACATAGGGGATGGTTGTAGAGAAGGAATTATTTAATCTAGACATAGATGATGGTGATGATGGTGGTGGCTACCACTTTTTTGAATGTCGATTGTGTGCAAAACACTGTGCAAAGGACTTTACGTGTATTATCCCATGTAATGTACACACAGAAAGCCTATAAGGCAGGTATTGTTGTTAGCCCCACTTTACAGATGAGGAAACTGAAATCCAAGAGAGTGTGACCCAGGTCAAGGTCAAGGTCACCCAGCTAGTAAATGAGAGACTGGCTGGACTGAGGAGTGTCTGGCTCTAGGACCTAGGCTTGGTACCTCTACTGTTGAGGACATTTGAAAACATGGAAGAGAGATTAGCCATTGGAGAGGGATTAGGCCAAGTTTATATAAAAATCTTATTTTATTGTGTTTTATTGAGATACAACTGGTTACAAAATGCATCATTATAGTATTTGCCTCTAAGAAAAATTGCTGCCTATTAAAATTATAACACACAATTGATTGTAAGACTTCCTCTGATTTTATAGTTGTTAAAATATAAAGAAAGCATATCTTAGAATAGATGGAAAAATATTTTGTGTGTGATCTGGGACCAAAGGACCAAGCCGTAAGGGAGATTTTAGATCAAAGAAATGCTTTCCACCCTCTCAAGCTGTGGAGAAATGTAACCTCCTCTCACTGAGGGCTTGACACGCGGCTGGGGCTCCGTGTGAAGTTCCCTGTTGTGTGAGTGTTGAGACTGGCCAGAGGATCTTTCCGTGATGATATGGAGGGATTGATTCAATTCAGTAGAAGGTGAAATAGATGACCTTTTAGGATTCTTCCAAATCTTAATGCTTTTAATGAAATATACCATCAAGCAGCACATAAGCAATCACAAAAAATTTTAAATGTGTTTGGCAATTATTTATACCAGTTTTCCATAGCAATAGGTATGACCCAGTACCTTTTCTTTCTGGTTTTTTTTTTTTTTTTGGCATTTAGAAATGTGGTGGTAATTTCCCATTCTTCCCTCTGGTAAAGTCCAGTTTTTTGGCTCCGTATTGGAAGCTGTCTATGTTCTCACCCAACCCATCTTCCTTGCCTTTTTGCTTCCCTCCAGAATTGTATAGCTGAATCCCATTGTGCTTTCCCATTGAAAAGAAATGAGATATCACAAATAAAAGCTCATCACACAGGGCTGCCATACATACTAGTCTTCTGAAAAATGTCAGCACTCTCTCTCTTCCCAGTTTTCAAATTATCCATCAGGCTCTGCTTTTCAAAATCCTGTTCATCCTTCAGTTTAAATGTGGTCTCTTCCAAAAACTCCTACCTGATCACATAAACTGGTGGTGATTTCTGATTTTTCTAGAGTATTTTGTTCATACCATTCTGATGGTATTTACATTTGACTTTGAACTCTAGTTACTTGTATCCAGTGTTTCGTCTTCCACTTGATTGTAAGTTCTGAGGGTAGAGCTGATTCTTATTTGCCACATCACACCCCAGCTAAGGGCTTGATACGTAGCTGGTGCTAAATACTTCAGAGTGAGTGAACGAATTATGGCATTTTGTAGCAGACCTGTCTTTTCATAAATGTCTAGATTAAGCTAATAAAAATTATTTTGTGTCTGTGGGAGTGGGAATTGTGGCATGATTTCAGGATGAGTGATTTACAAGCCAGCCTAGAATTGCAGATGTTAAATAAACCAGAGAGAGAAAAATCTACAGCAGATAATGGCTTTTTGTATGTTGCAAGCCGTTCATAGTTTCTACGTTTGTTTTTACATTCACACTTACCTTAGACATGAAACGAAATAAGTTTCATTCTTTTTGTTCTGAATTTCTTCAGCTTTGAAATTTTGCAAGCTATTGATTTGGGTTATAAACCACAGTGAGGTTAAAAAACTTCTAAGAGTGTATTTAATTTACACCAACATCTTTGGAAATTGGCCCAAAGAACTCCCCAACATCTTTGGAAATTGGCCCAAAGAACTCCCCTTTCACTGTGTGGCAGTGGTGTATGACACAAGAGAAAAACCTGATGAGTTCTTGATTGTTGCCAAATACTTTGTTTTCTCCTTTTGACTAAAGATTTAGATTATTATTTTGAGGCAGATGGCCTGGAATTAGGAAGAATGTGGAAGGAAATCAAGAAAGGTTGATTTTTCTTACTATTTTCTATATCTATTAGCTTTTCAGATATACCACTGGGAAAGCAACAAAATTCAGTTTTTCATAATTAAATTTTGGGGTAATTTGGAGTGGTTTAATATTTAGGTAAGGGGAATGATTAGAATTTTATGTAACCCTTGGAAAAGAAATGGTTAGAAAAAGCTGTTTGGTCTGTTTTTGTTTTTTTTTATTTTCACCTTCTGATATTGAATTTCTGTTGTAGATGCTCTTTAATTCCTTTCATCATAGTCTACAGGCATATAATCAAGGCAGCAGGTTGTCAATTGAGTGGATGTAATACTCAATGCCTGGGTTGATGGCTTTCTGTTGATTAAAGGAGATAGGTTATTTAGCTAATAAGAATTTGCTTTAAGGAATAAAATTTAATAAAAAAATTAGACTATAATTGGATATTGGAATAAATTTAACATGCTTTATGCAATATTTACATTCAGAAAGTAATTTTTTTCTCAAATACCTCCAATGTGTATGTGGTACTGTCTAAGGGAAATATAAAGAGAGAGAGAGTGGTAGATAGATAGATAGATGTCCTAGTTTTGGTAAAAGCATAAAGATGACTAAAAAGGTAAAGCTTAAATATGTTAATAAAAAGCTATTTACTCCCATCTGTGGTTTTTATTTTTTTTAAGAGACAGGGTCTTACTCTGTCTTCCAGGCTGGAGTGCAGTGGCGTGATCATAGCTCACTGAAACCTCAAATGCCTGGGCTCTACCACTGCAGCCTCCCAAGCAGCTGGGACTGTAGGTGTGTGCCACCATGCCCTGCTAATTTTTAATTTTTTTTTTGTAGAGATAGGGTCTCACTATGTTGCCCAGACCGATCTCAAACTCTTGGCCTCAAGTGAAGCTCCTGCCTCTGCTCCCCAAAATAGTAGTGTTACAGGTTGAATTTTAGGTCATTTAAAGGGAGCAAAAGTCTATTTTTAAATGACCTAAAATTCAGTTCATCTTTATCAATAAGCGTGACTCATATTTACTTGAAAAATACATTGCCTTTCAATTTAGTAATGTAAAAGGATTAAAGAGCCCCAATCAGAATAATTATGTCTTAGTTAAGGCAAAATTGAACTGACCAAAGATTTAGAAATACTAAATTATACAGAAAGGACTTTATTGATTAAACAAAGATTGTGCTTTTATTTATTCGTTCATATTAATTTATTTGTTTTAAGGCTGACATAAATTTTATAGCAATCAAGGGTGAATACTGATTAAGAAAATAACTGAAGTAAATGTGTTTTTATCATGACATATTTCTACTCTGAGAAATGGAGTATTCTCATTAAGGCATAGCATTTTCATATTAAATAGGTTAACTCACATGAGCCTCTTTGAAACCCACCTTGATATATTTATCTGTAATCTACTTCCTTATTTTTCTTTTCTTAGGTATTTTATTTTGTTATAATTTTTTAAGTTATTTAAAAATGTTAGTAAAATCACTCAAACACTTTATGCAGTTTATTAGATCACCCTGTCATATGGAAATCTGATGTCTGTGGAACAGGTTACTTTAAGAGATGTAGGGTCTTGATGGTTTTGGATAATGGGTTAACCCCTCTCTCAAGCTATTGGTGTCACTGCTGTTTTCCATGTGCCAGCAAGAAGAATGTTATGTAGTAAAGGCTCAACCCAGTTTATTAATCTTCTTTATCTTGAGTCTAAATTGTAAAGATTTTGGAACTTAGTTTAATTATAATTGAAACGATTCTGAAGCATTGTAATAGAGTGGAGAATTAACAGTAATATGAACAATGCATTTACATTTTTTACAATGTCAAGTTGACATCACCCTGGCCTCCTACCATGCCACAAGTTTCGCCAAATAATGGTTAACCTGATAACATGATACACTCCAATATTTTCTTTTCCATTCTGTTTTGTTCCATTCCACTCCATTCCATTCCATTAAAAAAAATGATTTCATGAGCCATTTTAAGAACCATTAATGAGACAGAACTCACAATGTAAGAAGCACTGGTCTGCTGCATAACCACCTGCCTGTATACAGTGCTCTTCCAAAGAAGCAATCTCTGTCCTTCATAAGCATACATCCAAGCAGCCTTTTTATACCGTAGTCTTTTTCATTCAGACACAGAAATGTAAGACAACAGTGCCTAAATATAAGATTAAACAGGAAAGCATGGTTTATATATTTGAAGAGGTTTAAGAAGGCTCATGACAAGAACATTTGTGGAGAGGGAAGGTAAGTTCTGTCTTGACGTGTCCTGAACTCTATTTTGGTTTCTGTCTGGCTAGAAAGAACTATACCTGAGAATGCGTCTGCATTTGAGAGACTCGATGACTCCCCTAGGCACTCACATGGCACCATCACTGTAGCCCATCACCTTTCCTCAATACACCAGAGGGAAGTGATATGACCCGGGTCCCTATTCTGGGATTAGGTTGAAATGAAGACCTAGAAGTCCTAGAGGGACTAATATTATAGAAGTAGATAATTCTTCTGGAATTTAGAGGTAGGTGGTAATCTTGGAATTTGAAATTCTAAATTCTAAGGAACCTGAATAGTAAATCTCTTGATTCTTCCTTTTTACTTCCATCCATTGTCGATTGAAATTCAGGAGTGAAACTTCAAACTCCTGACAAAAAGTCAGGACTGGTTTATGGGGGCCTCCTTGCTTAATGAATCCTGCAGAGAAGATTCGTTGTCAAGCTGTAGGCCAAGTGCCCAAGATGAAGTATAAACCAAGAATCAATTTCCCTAAAGCCAGAGAATGTTCTGTTCATCCTTTAATAACCTTTCTCCATGTGTCCCATGCTCCTTTCTACTTATGAACAAGAATATTGAATGCAGGTGAAATAGCGAGACTGAAGGCTGTTTTTTTCTTCTTCCTTGAAGCACTTGTCCGACTACCTTGCTGTATGTATGCATGCCTGTGCTCTACAGTTCCTCCTTTAAGGTCCTTTCAGGGCATGGATGCCATCAATCTTTGTGTTGTTTCTAGATACTGTCTCTGCACGAATGTTTGTTGATTCTATTTTTAACATTGCATCCTTTGCGAGAGCTGCCGCAAGCCTGGGATGACCAAATGTCCTGTTTTTCTCCTGGGTTTTTCCTGGTTAAGTTTCATGCTTTTGTTTGTGATACCTAGAAATCCTTTGGGGATGGCAATCTGTGCATCTTTAACTGTGATGACCCTAAATTCAAGCAGAACTGCGCCTTTGAAATGTGTGACTTAAACCTCTTCAGGAATCCCTATTGTTAAGACTAAGCAACCACAGAGAAAATGACCTCCGGCTCCAAAGTAGGGGGCCGGTTTACATGGATTTAAGAGATTCTGTCACAGTGAGGGGCAACCTTTGTGGCAGTCCACTGTTTTCCTAATGGTCTAAGGAACTGCCGACTTCTTGTCCCCCAGCCCCTTTCATCTTAGCCCTCAATGCAGATATTAATAAATCTGCCTGAAGTGAGATTTTGAAAGATTTTCAGGCTCAAGAGTGATAATGATCATATGAAGGGTCCCCCCTTTTTTTTGTCTGACTTAGTCTTCTGCCTCCAGAGCCTACATGTTCTCCCCCTGGGACACTGGTCTCTTTCCAGGGATAGAATTTAAAAGCATCTCCTCCTGCCTGCCATACCAGAAGATCAGTTTGAAACCATGAAGGTTGTTGCAACCCTACTTTGTGCTTTTCCCTTCCCCCTTCCTGTGTCACTGGGATTCATGTCTGTCTCTCCTATTATATCTTTAAGGACAGGGACTATGCTTTATGATTTTTTTTTCTCCCTCTCATTAGCTGGCATGGTTCTTGGCTCATTGATAAATGTTGCTACAAAAAATAAGTGAATAAGTAATGTATGTACCACATTTTAGCCATATCTTGCATTGTACCATGCATGCATACATTCATTCTACCATTCATTCATTTAGGCAAAAAATATTTATTGGGAGGACTTGTATTAGGCCCTGAGGATACCAGGAGAAATGAGACATGAGCACCCTCAAGGAGCCCATGGTTTATTATACGTGAAGGTTGCTGGTTTCTTGCTTGTCTTATAAAGCCATGGGCAATTAAGTTCCTCGTGTGGGTGAATGATCCACCCTGCTGTTTATTGAGTTGCTGTCCCTGTATCCTGCCTGAACTGCTTGCCTCCTTTTGCCGTCCCCAGGTAGACAGGGATCATGTGGCCACATATACTTGGTGCTCTAGTCATTATAGAATGATTTATCAGTCATGGGCCACAGCACTTCTAAAACAATTTCAAGTGCTGAAACGAGAGCTGATCTCATCTAGCACACAGCACATATCTCACGCTTTGAGTTTCAGATTATTTCAAAGAACAGAAGACCCCTCGAAAACTACAAGAAGCAGAACCACATTTGTTAGTTTTAAGACGTATTTATGGCATATGGCAGGCCATTTCCTTGATGTCATGTAGGTTTTCACTATTATCAGCCTGTGTATTTCCAAGCTAACTCGACATTGGGAGAAATGGCTCTATTTATTGTCTAAAATACTGGGAGTCAAATGGACTTATTTTTGGTAACTTTTACGGATGTAATGACTTGACATAAAATAAAGGCTCTGTTCCAGAAACTGTGAATTACTGCCTGTGTGAATTCAACTTTGCGATGCCACTAATATTTTACTGCCACAGTGAACAAGGCTGTTAAATGTAAATCAAGAATTATTGGTTCCTTTTGGTAGGATGCCTCTGTATTTTTATTCAACCTCTGTACATTTTATTTTTTCCCACCTTTACTAACTTGAAACGTGACTTAAGTTTATTTTGAGAGTGCAGAGCAACTTTGAGAAAGAAAGTGCGTACTCAGAGCATATCTGTTTCCATTCAAGCCGCTCTTGAGATTCCTTTAGCATTTGTATGTTATTCGGGCGAGTGATTTTGATATCCTTCATCAATGGCTTAATTTTACTTCCCTAAAGAATCTCTTGCTTTGCTTAGGCAGAAAACACACACACACATACACACAAAGCATCGTGTTGTTATACTTATTGGGAGAATTGTTAGAACCATGATATCTTATTTATATTAACTAGCAAAGGACATTTATATAAGAAAGAGAAATATAATGTAGATATCTTAAAGGCGTGCTGAGAGACTCCCTGTCATTAGTGGTGCATGGAGGGTGTCTGTGCTCGAGCTTTACGCCTCACGGCGCATTGGATGGCACCGTGCACCTTTCTGACCTGGTGCCCCTCCTTTCCCAGCCTAGTCTTCGCTATTCCCTGCAGGTACGTTGCACTGTCACGTAGCCGCCGCCCTGACCCTTTCGTGCTCTAAACCTGGGATGGTGTCCCAGGCCTGTGGCTTCCTGGACTGCTCTTTCCTTCCAGCTCTGCCAGGTCACCTCTTACTCAAGCTTCAAACTCTGGTTCAAATTTCCCTTCGTGGCGGAAGCCTCACCTGACCTTTTCAGGCAGAGTTAAGTGCTTCCGTGGCCTTGTTCGTTTGGATCAGGATTCCCAAGGACTTGACACTGGGGAAATGGCTTTACGGAAAGCCCAAAATTATAGATATGTTAATGCATTTGCTTTTTTAATTTCTTCCATTATAAAAGGCACGACAGAGGATTGGATTGTGAGTTAGGTGACGTGGGTTCTGGTTTCCAGTCTGTTGGTACTTTGAGTAACCTGGGGGAAATCACAACCTCATAAAAGGAGGAACATTGTCCTCCTTTGTTGTTTGTAGGTTTCTAAGTATGGATGAGCTAAAAAGTTGATTGAAATCTTTTGGTTTTTGTTTTATGTACCTTTGAAATAATTATAATTATGGACTCACAGGAGGTTACTTGCACATGAAGAGTTCTATGTACGCTTCACTTAGCTCCTCTAATGGTGGCATCTTACATAGTTATACTATCAAAACCAGTTCATTGATAGTGATACATTACTATTGAACTAGACTATATGCCTTGCTTAGTTTTAATCAGTTTGTACATACACTAGTGTTTGTATAGTTCTATGCAGTTTAGTCCCATGTATAGTATGCGTAAGCACCGCAATGATCAGGCTACAGAACTGTTCCTTCATCACAAAGGACCCTCCCTTATGCTACTCCTTTGGAGGTGCACCCATCCCTCTGTTGGTCCCTGGCCCCTGATAAATACTTGTCCATTCTCCATGTCTATAATCTTGTCATTTCCAGAATGTTATATAAATAGAATCATACTGTGTATAACCTTTTGAGATTGGCTTTTTTCACTAAGCATAATGCTTTGGGATCCATTCAAGTTGTTATAAATAGTTTATTGTTTTTTATTGCCAAGTGATATTTCATAGTATGATTGCACCAGAGTTTGTTTAACCATTAATCCATTGAGGGACATTTGGGTTGTTTACTGTTTGGGACTATAACAAAGAGAGCTGCTAAAAACATGCAGATACAGATTTTTATGTGCACATAAGTTTTTACTTCTCTGGAATAAATGCTCAAGAGAATAGCTATTAGGTCATATGATAAGTGCATCTTTGGTTTTATAAGAAACTGCCAAATAGCTTT
Organism: Avahi laniger; assembly: GCA_963575035.1. Classification (NCBI taxonomy): domain Eukaryota; kingdom Metazoa; phylum Chordata; class Mammalia; order Primates; family Indriidae; genus Avahi; species Avahi laniger. The sequence continues at coordinate 17,785 of CAUYSK010057587.1, forward strand.
TAAGAGAGACCACTTATTTTACATTTTCACTAACAATATATGAAAGGGATCAGTTTTTAAGGGGATAGTAATTTAATGCTGAGAATGTCATGTGGTTACAGGATTTAGAACCTTCTAGCGTTGCAGAAGGGCAGTACTGGAATCTTCCCTTGCCAAGAGATATTAAGAGACTATCTAAATTATGTGTTTATGGTGCTGTTTGTCCAACTGAATGTTGTTTTACATCAACGAGGCATAAGCTTAGGCTTTCTTTACAAAGACATATGCACACATACTTATGGATGATGTAATATTGGTTTATTTTGTTGTTTTTCAATGTTTTCATTAGCGGAGATTTAGTGTGAGAGTGATAATATCAGACACTAAGGAGGCAACATGATCTAATGTGGGGAATTAGAAGTGAGGGCAATAATGTTTAACTCACAGCTCTTACCCATTTTAGCTGTGGTATTTAAGTTTTAGCTTCATCTCTAATGTGGTGGTAATAACACCTAATTCTCTGGGCTGTTGTAAGGTCTAAGTAGTATAATAGCATGGTTCTTGGATCGTGGTAGATATTCAGATCTT
>CAUYSK010057590.1:0-25929 GCA_963575035.1 Avahi laniger
TAGTCCCAGCTACTCGGGAGGCTGAGACAGTAGGATTGCTTGAGACCAGGAGTTTGAGGTTGCTGTGAGCTAGGCTGATGCCACGGCACTCGCCCCAGGCAAGAGAGTGAGACTCTGTCTCCAAAAAAAAAAAAAAAAAAACAACCACTAACAACTATCTCTATCTGAAAGCGTTGTGAATATACCAACATTTGCAGCTAAAGGTTAATTAGATGGCCTAAATTCAAATTTGTTTCTGAAGTATCCAAGAGTCACCATTTCTAGAAACATGTAAAACGAATTTGTTTTTCTTGGAAGTAATGTGGGTCCAAGAAACAGATTTTGACTCTCTCGGAGGAGTCACATTTCCCTCAAGGGTGCCCACACGGACCAGCGTCACCGGCTCTGGTCAACACTGCGGGTGAGGAATCAATGCAAATGTCTTACAAAGCAACGCATCTTGCAGTAACAGATCCATTTAGTAAAATTCATATATTTCATGCTTTAATTTTTAATCTAATGCAACTGAGAGAACAAAAGAAGAATCTAAACTGCTACCATCATCCCTGGTCAAATTATCGTCAGGACAGAACTGCACCACTTATGCAGGCACGGCCCTTCTCACCACGACAGACAAACTTGCACTTGTCTAAGCAAAATTTCATCCTTTCTGCAAGCAAATTGCTACCGGCATGTTTGTGAACACCATAAATCTGCCCATGTTGATTCTTGAAATGAAAAATATCAAGGGAAATAGATAATCCTTTACTCCCTGCCATCCCTAGAAATAAGAAACAACAGACATTTTGAGGAAGTAGAAGAAACAATAAAAATGTCCTCGCTTAGCAGGTCGGAAGTGCCAGCCTCAACATCACCCACGTGTGCCAGGTGGGTTACATAACCGCCCAAGGGCTGATGGGTCTGATCTCCATGTGGAAAACAAGATCCTCATTTATGCTCGTAATAATTCACTATTATTAGCAGTTGGAGGGTGTGGATCCAGATCACCGCGTGCTCTTTCCATGTGTGGACTCATGAGCTGTTTTAGACTACGGAGGCTCTTGGTCTGGCTGGCCCAGGGGCTGGAGAACCTGGGCTACAGTGGTCCTCAGCCCTGGGCAGGATGGCCAGCCTTCCCAACCCGGGCTTCTGGCTTCCTTAGCCCTGGCAGGGCCTCAGGTCTTTTAGACAAGGTACAGCCCGTTCTTACCCAGGCCCCTCTCTTGCCAAGCCAGGGCTGCATTTCCAGCCGTGGGCAGGCCTCGCTGTAAATGATGATAAAGGACTAAACCTAGGCCCGAGGAGCAGAAGGCAGAGTGAGGCCAAAGCAGAGCCAAGGGGAAGGTGGCCAAAGGGACTTGGCCGTCAGAGCAGACACACAAGCTGCGCCCTGGAGCTGATCGAGTCCCTCGCAGGAGAGGGCTGGGCAGAAGAACCACAACAGCCATGAGGACGCCACACAGGAGCGATCCAATGTCTCATCTCCCTTCAGTCGTGGCCTCCACCAATGCCAAAGCAAACCCGTTCAGATTCGGGGACGTTCCAGCAAACGAAGCATAACTTGTACGACAGATTTGTCTGTGAAAGGTAAGGAAACACTTCTGAAAGGAGCGATGTGGAAGTTTTTCAAAATTATAATGCTTTCATTGCTGAATTTCTTTCTGATTTCTCAGTTACATCCCTTGATTTTTAGCCCTGGCTGACACATCAGTTCGTAAGTTATTTATTTTTCTTTGACTCAGTTTCCCCCAGAGAAACCGAAACAAAAACCATATGCTTATTTCAACCTTTCAAATTCAACTATTCAGGAATTAAATTCTGTTTATTTCAGGCCATTAAATGTTCATGGAGTCCAGGAACCAGGTGCTTCAAGGGATCAAAAAATAAATAAAACACAGGCCCTGCTGCCAAGCAGCTCAAATCTAGAAGGCTTAAAAAAATTCTGAAATAACCACACCAAAAGGTAAAATATGATAAATATCGCAGGGGATTATGGCAATAGTCCGCACAACATACAATTTCAGTGGATCAGGTATGTGCCAGGCATTGTGTTAGGCACAGAAGACGAGATCGGTGAAAGTCAGTCAGTCCTTACCCTCAGGTGTGGACAGGGCGGCAGGGATTGTGGAGGTTCTGGGAGGGAGAAACAATCCCCGATCCTAGCAGTCAAGCGTCAGGAGAGAGGGTTCCGGGCCTGATGGCACTGCCATTCCACACACGTCCTCTGACAGGGGTGGGGGGTATTGGCAGGCACGGATAATGAGTCAGCTTCTGCTGTGGACACGTCTAGGGGAAAGGGAGGAAGGTGGCTTAGAGCCTGGCTGGAAAAACATGTAATTGTACTTTGTCTTGCAGACAGTAGAAGACCGTGAGCATTTGCATTGTCACTACTGGAAGCTAAATCCAACAACAGGGAAGACTCTTACCAAGGCAAGGTAAGTGGGCGACCCTCAGCCTGCCTTTCCCTACTGTCGTGCTGGTGGCACATCCACCAGGAAGTGAGGATGGACAGGGATAGGGAACAGGATGGGGATCATCCTGTCCTCCCTGCTGACCCTTCACGGCCATGAGAAATGCCCTGCGGGGACCATTCCCACTGGCCAAAGATGGATGGAGCTTCACTTCTCAAGTCCTGCCTTGAATGTCTCTGCCCATCCCTTCACTCAGCATATTCTCTTGCCACAACCGTCAGTCCAATGGAAACTTTAACAAACTGGGACTGCATAAACACCAACCCTTCAAGTCCTTCCTCAATGCAAGCCCCAGGAGGGCAGGAATATTCATTTGTTTGCACTCTGCTGTATCTCAAGCACCTAGGAGAGTATCTGGCACATAGTAGGAGTGCAATAAATATTTGTGAAATGAACAAATGAAGCTTGATGCATGAAGGCAAGTATCCACTGAAACTGTAAACTATCTAAATACCACCTCTAATGGTTTCCTTCTGTAGATGAGAAACTGAGGCTCAGAGATGTCAAAGGATTCCTGTAGGGCCACACAGTCAGCCAGGGAGTAATCACTCAGTTGTAAACTAACTATTGTCCAGATCTCCTGATGCTGAGTATAAAGCTCTTTCTACTATCCTACATTACCTCTGGTTTTTACATTTTCAGTGCCCTATAATTAAGAGCAATGAAATCAGAAAACAGCAGTTTATAGATCTCCAAAGAATTTTATTCTAAAGATGTTTAGACCCTCTATGACACAGAATATCAAGGTAATATAGACAAATTACAAGTAGGATGAGAGAAACGACCTGATTTCAGGTCAATGAAATGAAAGAAACACTCTGTGCTTTTACAACACTGCTGCTTAGAATTTCTAAGATTACCTCCATTACTCTGCTTTGAAATCGCTCTGTAAACCACATCAGACATTACTCCACTAATACTCTCACAATCTGGCCTTCCCCCGCTGGCTCCCTGGAGACTAACACAAACCCAAGCTTCAAAAATTTTCCCTTGGCACTAAAAGTGTATATATTTTGAAAAGCAATAAATAGAGGTTTGTGTCATCTTTGGAGGGGCTTTTTGGAATATTCTGCAAAGATTTAAAAATCAAAAAGCTGCTTGGTAACCATCTGCAGGGTAAGAAACAAATAACAAATAAGCAATAACCAAGACAGCTTGAGTAAAGACTGGAATAGGAAATCTCCTCATGATGACACCGCTGTTCAAAACCAAGTACATGTGATTACCAGCTCTGTGCCAGGCACTGTGCTAAACGCTGGCGGTCAGTGGTAAATGACCAAAAAGGTCCTTGTCCTCATGGTACTTACAGTCTTGGGAAGGGGAGGCTAGAATGAGAGACATTAAATAAAGACATAATCGCAATCAGTTCATTACAGTGGTGATGCTTGCCATGGAGGAGAGATGCAGGTGCTACAGGAGTGTCCCACAGGGTCATCGGATTTGTGCAGGCAGCCGCAGCAAAAGGAAGGGAAAACTGAAAGGCCTGAGCAGCAGGAATGCCGAGTGCCAGGGAGAAGGTGGGCCCATATGACTAGAGAAGTGATCAGGACCAGAGCACAGTAGGCACTGCTCCCAAGGACACAGTCACTAAGGATTTGGGACTTTACCCTCAGAGCAATGAGAGTCTGAAAATTATACAGAGATTATCATGACAGAGTTGACTGTTAATGATCATTCCTTAAAAAATAAATGTTCATGTTTTCAGAACACTACAGTTTGAAATAAAAGAACATAAATTAGGATGTAAGGATTATTTGATAGTTCAATACTTAGGAGTAAAAGCAGAAAAGTATGTCCATGGATATAAAAAAAGGAGGGCCCCAAATATTTAATAACCCAAATGGTACTGATGAAACTACTAGGCATACCACTTTGCAAAAATAAAAAATGAGGAATTTCATGTTTCTAAAGACTGTTAAAATTCAAAATTTGTTGAAAGGATCAACTAATGACTCAATTTCCAATTTGGTATATAAACTAGGTAACAGCAGTATTGATGCTCTCATTAAAAAAAAAAAAATTCATTCCTCCTTCTCGAACCTCCAGCCCACACTGGTCTTTCCACCTTCTAAATTCACAGACCCCATCCAACATCTAAGCACATACATGGCAGTAAATCAGACACAGCTTCCCTGGCTTTCCTACGTAGTTAGCTCATTATTCAACTCTTGCATTTAACATATTTTCCCTGTGTTTATGCCTAGACTACCCACTGGCACTGTGAACTCCTTCAGAAATTCCTACACACCTTGGTACCATCTGGGGCACCCGGCAACCTGCCATGTGCACAGGAGCTTTAAGTATTACTCACCAAGGGAGCAATTGGTAAAAGATAAAAAACGGGGTTTGGAAATAATTTGTGGATTTGGATTATAGAGATCTTTCTCAATTAACTTCACGTTAAACAGAGCAAATAAAATCCTATTACACTAGTAAGAAAAGACTAAGAAATGTCAGAAAGCACATTTTGAAATTCAACTGCTGTTTTTAAACATACTCTGCCTCAGATGAGGGGGAATTTTTTCCCCAGCTTTCTGTGTTAAGAATATTGTGTTTTCCCTGAAACAAAAAATGAGCATGTTTTTATCTTACAGACACTGTAGATAGCATTAATTAATTATGTTTTCTTCCTTCCTTTCACCATTAGGCAGATGAAAGCCAAATCTATGTTTTTTCGTCGCAATCGAAAGAAACATGCATTTCTTTGTTGAAACCTTAACCCAGCTTTATTATTTTCTCATTCTTATTTTCCCTTTGCCCCTCAGTTTTTGTTTTATCCAGATATATCTATGTCTATAGATATCACTATCTCATAGACTTTGTAGAACTGCATTGTAAATAAATCTGTAAATGAATTAAATAATTAAGCAAAGAATGCTTTGGTGCTCCACGATTTACTCCTTATGTGCAACCTCTGGAGGTAGAGTTTTTCAAAGCAAGGCAGTTAATACTCAGTTAAGCTGATTTTTCAATGAGATCTACGAGGAATAGCTTCCCCCACCCCTCCATAAAACATCTAGAGAGTGACATGATCCTGTGGGCTTCCGGCTCCTGTCTTTAACATTTCCGCTTCCCTTGGCCTTTCCCGGCATCCGTTTTATCCAATGCTCGCTGGGTCTTGTCAGTTCTACTCCCCAGGTCTCCAGAATCTATTTCTTCCTTTGAATTTCTACTGCCATAGCTGTAATTCAAACATGTTTCTCTCCTAGGTGCGATGCTTCTGGCTGATCTCACTGCCTCCCATCTCTGCTCCATCCAATCTTTCAGTCCAGAAGTGGAGGTTTTGTGCCAAAATGCATTTACCCATCCAAGCATTTGATAGATATCTACTGAGTACCTACTAAAACTTAGGCATGTGTGAAGCCCTGGTGACAAAGAAATAAAGAAACCTGACCTCCTCCCTTAAATAGATTGTGAATTGTGCAAAGGCAGAGCAATAAGTAAACTACAGCACAGTTTGACAAACAGGCATGAGGAAGGCCTGGGATCCCACTGGGAAACATGGGACAGAGTGAACGTGGCACATTCAAGAGCTGCTCGGGGCATGGAGTACCTACAGGCAAGAGTAGGAGGGAAAGTGAGAGAGGCAGGCAAAGGCCAGGGCAGGGAGGATCTGAGAGGCCACGTGGGTCTTGCAACGTGATTTCTGTTTAGAAACTTTCAGCGGTGCCCCACACCAAACCCTTAAGCATGGCCCTTGTGCCTACTGATCTAGCCCCCAAGCTAGCTTTCTGATCAACTCTCAATTCTTAGTACTATGCTACACCCAACTACACCTCATCCCCAAAGTAACCCACGTCCTCAGCCTGATTCCAATTGTTCCCCAGGCGGCTGTGCCCCCCAGGCCACTTCGCCCATCTCTCTGCCCACTGAAAACCCTACTTACGGTTTCCTCGATACATTTTAATATCACAACCACTAACAAGGATGAATTAAGTACGGTTCCTACCTTCAAGGAGGTTAGAGTCTTGTGGGAGAAGAGGGTAAGTTTAGTAACTACCATATAACTATAGAAGATATGGTGGTGATATGTGACAGATGTTTCTATAAAATAATTGCTTAATTGCAAAAATAATATACAGTGGGAGTTGCTGGAATTGTATACGGAATCAGGAAATGTTTCAGGAAACAAGCGACATTTAAACCAATCCTTACTGGTTAAGTAGGGTCCAACCAGCTGAAACAGAAAACGAATACCAGCTGATTGTTACCCTTTCCATCTCTTCCTATATTTTGTTCACAGGAGAATCTCAAAAAATGCCTGCTGAATAAGTAAGGCATATATAAGAATAATGAATTCCAAAATAAAATAATAATCATGTGGAATAGCATCCTTAATGTTACTGCTTTTAATTCTTAAAAACATCTTGAGAGGATTTTATATTAGCCCCATGCCAGAGAGACAGATGTCCCCAAAGTCCCCTGTAACCTCAGATACAGACCCAAGGCTGTAGTGATGAACAGTCTCCGCTGGCCATTCCTCCACTGATTATAAAATGTCCAGTGAGCTCAAAATCCCCAATTCCTAAAACAGTTCAAGAACCATCACCTTGACTTATTTGAGAATTAAATACTAAGCAGAACATGTTTCCTGGAGACAGGAATAATTGAATTTTCATGAAACGTAATGCAATGTTTGTTCATTCTATGTAAACACATACAGATTGCAAGTAAAGCTAGATTAATTCCTTCAAAGCACACTAGATTTCCACAAACATAATGAAGCTGTCTGAGGTAATAAAGGCTTAGAAGTCAACATTTGAAGGCTTTTTCATTTATTTCCCTATACCTGAAATGGCAGGATAAAAATAAGATGAAAATATAGGACTTTTATATGTAAATTAATCCAAAAGTAACTTTTCCAGGAAATATACAAAAAGCTGAGAATGCAGGCAAACTATGTATGTGTACGCAGGAATGGGCAGTGGCCTAGAAAGCCTGTCAGTGTAGTGCCCCCAGTCTTATCTAAACTACAATGTTACTGTCAGTGGAATAGAATTTTCCCCAAATCTCCCTGAAAGGAAGTTGCAGCAAACAAAGCAGAATGAGGGGAGGACCTTGAATACCTTCCCAGAGAAGCACTGAAGGCTTTTCAGAACAGCACAGAAACACGAAAGGGGGGGCCGGGCAGATGTACCCAGTGATTGCATTTGGAGTGGATGGGAACAGGGAGGCCCTGAGGCAAGGAGACTAGTAAGGAAAGGACATTACAGAGGCCCCTGTGTGTTCTCTTGTCATTCAACCTCCGCACATGCTCCTTGTGCCTAGACTAAGAGGCAGCACACTGTAGCCTGAAGGCCAAGTCTAGCCCCCAACTCTCTGTTTTTGCATGGCCTACAATCTAAGAATGAACTTTACATTTTTAAATCATTGAAAGATATCAAAATAAAAATACTACTTCATGACACATGAGAATTCTATCCAACTGTCAGTATCCATGGATAAAGAGTCATCGGAACCCAGCCACACTCGTTTGCTCACCTACGGCTGTGGCTGCTCTCCCAGTACAAGGCAACAGTGGAGCTGGCACAACAGAGCCCAGTGGGATGGCCAACCTCAGATGCTTCCCTCCAGGCCCCTTACCAACCTCGCCCGGCGCTGGCCCGCGGCACACTTCCCTCCCCACGCCCTGTCACCACTACCTCCACTCATGCCCCACGTCTCGGATTAGGAGGGCTTTCTGAAGACTTCCCCCAAGTCACACTGGATGCCACCTCCTATCGTTCCCACAGGACAATGTACTGCCCTCCTCACAGCAGGCATCACACCATTCTGCCATTGAACGTTTACCTGTCCTCACTTCCCACCTGACTGTGAGCTCCAAGAAAGCAGGGGCCATCTCTAGCCTTATACAGCTGACATTTGACAACACGGGTTCGAGCTGTGCCAGTCTACTTATACATGAACTTTTTTCAACCAAACACAGACCAAAAGTACAGTATTCGCGGAATGTGAAACCTGCGTATACAGAGGGCAAACTTTTCATACACACAGGTTCCACAGGGCTGGCAAGAGGACTTGGGTATGTGCATATTTTGGTATATTTGGGAGGCCTGGTACCAATCCCCACTTATACCAAGGGACAGCAGTATTTCTATTATTAGTTGGTATAGGTGAGTATCCCTCATCCAAAAATATGAAATCCGAGACGCTCAAAATCCAAAACATCTTGAGGGCCGACATGACAATCAAAGGAAATGCTCATTGGAAAATTTCTGATTTTGGATTTTCAGATTAGGAATGCCAAATTGATAATATAATGCAAATATTCCAAAATATGAAAAAAATATGAAATTGAACCACTTTTTGAACCAAGCATTTCGGACGAGGGATACTCAATCTGTAGTCCTAGGTATTCAGTAAACATTGAATAAATAAATGTATGAACAAATGAATAATGACTTGAACCATGTGAGAACTCTCCCCTTATACCAATGAATTCAAGTGAATTCAACAGATAACGGAATCCAAGAGAATGTCTATTTTTCTGAAACCTTGTATTTCTTAGCTCTTCTCTCCTTTCTCTATGATGATTTTCTCCTATATTATCCTAATTTCATGACTTTTAACTACACTGGTTAATCCGAAATCTCTTACAGAGCCCTCTTACACTCTCCAGTCTTTTACGTCCAACCATCTCCATATTACCACCTGGATGTCTTACAGATACTTCAGACATAAGGGTCCAAAGCTCGGGAGCAACCTACACAGCCTTCTCTGTCTCCATCTTGTGAAACGGCATCATGAGTCACTGAGGCTAAACTTAGCACCATCCTTGACCTCCCTTTTGCTCATCTCTCACCCCCATTCAATTCACACATCAGATATGGCTCCTTCACCTTGGTATATTTAACAGGTATGATGTCTATAAAAATTATAAATGCATATACTGTTTGACCTAGCAATTCTACTGCAAGAAATGAATTCCACAGATATACTCACATATGAAATGTGACATATGTACAGTTATTCACTAAAACATTGTAGCAAAAGATTGGATACAACACAAAATGCCTATAAATCGGGCACTGGTTAAAGAGATTATGGTTCATATCCACAACGGCAAACCATGCCGCTGTGAATAGAAATGAACATGTTCTCTAGCATTCAAACATCTCTAAAATATACTGTAAGTGAACAAAAAGATGTAAAATCATATCATATACCACTTTGATTTTGAGAAGGAAGAAAAAAGAATATATATTTGTATTTACAGTAATTATAAAAACTTGAAGGATACAAAAAAAAAAAAAAAGATGGGAAAGCAATGCAAGGAAGAGTGTACACACACATACTACCCCCCAAATGAATGTGCTACCTAGAAAATAAATTTACACAATAAATGTGAAGGGGCTGCCTCCCTCCTTCCACTCTGTGATTCCCTTATCCTCCCCAGGAAGTCCCTGCTTTGGGTCAATAACCACAGCTGTGAGTCTGTACTACTTAGCTTTGCACGCAAAGCCCTTCATGCTCCAGGCTTCTCTCGATCTACCTCCCACCATCGTTCTCTCATCGCCCCCTACACTACCCCAATCACATTGAAATTCCCTGTCCTCAAACATTCCAGATCTTTTGAAACTCCGTATCTTTGAATGTTTTGTATCCTCTGCCTAGAAGGCCCTACTCGCCTCTTGTCCTGGCAAAGTCCTACACATTCTTCAAGATCAAGGTAAAATAACAGCTCTTCAAGGTAACCTTTCTGGGGCAACCTCCCTGACTCCCACAGACCCACTTGCCACCTAGCACAACAAGGTATCAGCTTATGGGTCTATCTGCGAGACTGTATCCCTCAGCACACCATTAAGTCCTCGAGGGCAAGAACTCTGCCTTATTCATCTCCACTTGCCAAGCATCTACCTTTCTAACAAATGCCACCTGCCACCCCTAGCCCTTCCTCAGTAAACACCTGATGAACATTTTTGCCCTCCTAGGTAACAAGTGCTTTCACCTAATGGATTGCACTTCTCTGAATAAGGTCCTAAAACAATGCCTCCATGATGAGAAAGAGGTTATGCTAGTTATTATGGCTTGGGCAACTCAAGGTACAGAATGGGGGTGGGGAACTCACGGTGGAATTCACCTACAATTCTCCAGAGGGTACACCAGTGGCAGAGCATTGTCTAAAGGGTCTGTGCGTTGACTATGCCTGGGAAAGCTGCAACCAGAATTAACTGATCCCTCAGCTCATGACCTCTTCCTGATGTCAAGAATGTGTCCCCCTTGCACACAAAGCCTGGTGATAACTCTAAAAAGGCACTGCAATTGGGGTATCCTCTCTCCCCACTGCTGTTGCTTCAGCTCCTGCTCTCATCATTTAGAGTCTAGACTGTTTACTTGCCTTTGAACTCCCTGCCTTTCAACTTGTATTTCTTCCACTCACTCTCCCCACAGTAATGGCAGTTTCCCAAACATTCATCATATCACACCATTCTCCTACTTAAAATCTTTCAATCTCTCACTACTACCAGAAGGATGAGATTTAAGGTCTTTCATTTTGCCTTCCATCCCCTTCTGGAACTGACCCTGTCTAGGTTCCCACCTCCTTGACTTAATTCACTGGCTTCTGGCGTGTTCCGGCAATCCACATGAGTCAGTCTTTCCAGATACACAGCGCCGCCTCTCACTGCCCGCATCTCTGCGCGCAAGCAAAAGGGTAGACTACCGCTGTCATGACACAGGGGTGGAAAAGGATGACTGTGTGAGATGACGGATGTGTTAATTTGTTCCACTGCAGTGATCATAATACTACATATATCTTATAACACCATGTTGTATACTTTAAATATATACAACAAAATTTACTTTAAAAATCTCATTACTCTGCCCCTGTTGTCTAACCTGCTCAACCTTTATTCATTGCTCAGCCCAAGCACGACATCTGAGTTGAAGCCTTGCACAGTCTCTCAGGAACCATTTCCCCCTCAACGGCCACCACAGCTCCCTGGGCACAGCAGCTCCCCTGTCAGTCTCTACCTCTGGGCGGCGAGTCCCTCAAGGGCAGAAACCACTTCTATCTGCAGCACCTACGCACGGCTGCTGTCACACACACATGTAATAAAGGTTTGCTGGTGGAATGGAAGAAGAGATGGAAGGCTGGATCTAATACATGGCATTATCAAATACCCATAATAGATTTTGAGAGCTTCTCCTTCCTAACATCTTTAAGACCCACAAGCCCTCAAATTCCAAGGCTCCATAGACAAATAGTCTAAAGCGCTAAATGGATGCTCTAAACTATGTTATTTATGTTAATATCTGCTGTTCCCCTTCATCTTGAAGGCATACCTCAAGGTCAAATTTTAAAAGAGTGTCTTATTATAGTTTGTTGCTACTTCCCCAGAATATATTTCCATCAGCCTCCTAGTTTATTGTTCATCCCAGCAACCAATGGATGAGATGTTCCTAAGTGTCCTTCTTAGGACACGCGCCACAAAAGGGATCTTTTTGTAAAGAGACTCTGTGGTCAAATCAGCTTGAGAAGTGCTGCACACACCACCTCTCTCACAGAGCTAGCTCCTCCTCGCTCAGAGACGCTCTCTAGTAAAGAAAACCGTCAAACTTTTCAACCTACCATTTTCCATACTTGGGTGACTAGCAAACCTTTTTTCTGAGAATCATCGAATATCATCCAACTCCTAAATTATGTCAATTAAAACTCAACACTTAAAAAGCTGGCATAAATTTTGGCTAATGACATAACCTCATTTTATCCCTGGACATTAACAACATGGCCATTTCATGAAGACATTGCTTCCAGACTAAAATACAGGAATGAATCTTGAAAAAAATGATACAAGAAAAATAACTTAGCAGATTGTGTTTATCCCCACAGTACCATAAATAATTCCTAAACTTCGTAATTGCCTTTTTGCAAGGGAGAAAATAAAATTGAGCCATTGAGAGCACATCACTACCTGCCTGCAAAGCTGCAGTGATCCCACGAAGCAAGAGTTTCATAAATAGTTTAAATAAAATTCAATTATATGAGCATCCTCTTTTTTTTTTTTAAGGTCTGAGAATTTTTTTAAGGGGGAAAAAAAAATCCCTGATTAACCAACCATATATACCCAAGTCCTGCTGCTATGCAATTTTCCATGTGATGCTATAAAACAAAACACAATGTCCTGTGGCTTTTATTAATAACAAGAATTTCTGGGTTGTTTAAGAAGCTGGAATCACAGGATTTGAGAGCTAAAAGGAAATCTGGAAATTATATAATTTTGGCCCCTTATTTTACAGATGAAGAAATTGAGAGCCACGGGACTTGTCTAAGATTTCCAGCCCAGCTAGTGGCCAGGCCTGACTGGAGTCAGATCTTAGCTCCAAGGCCCAAGGGCTCCCCACTGCACTGTCTTCGTTAACTAGGAATTGTGCTAAACAGCTGAGGGCAGAAAGAGCCATGAGCAAGCCTGAAAAATTAGGTTGGTTTCTCCCAGCATTTTTGCTGTTTCTATGAACCTGAAGAAAGAATAATAAACATTGGAATGAGGAGCTAAGGGGTTCCCCCCACTCATGTACCCTGCTACTCATTTTATATATGTATATAGAGTGCCTACTGTGTTCTAGGAACTAGGAATGTAACAGTGACCAAAACAAAAAAAATTTCCTGCCATCATGATGCTTATACTCTAGTGATTCTAGAGACTTCTGCCTAAGATTGATTAAATTCCGATACCTGGCTCTAAAACTTTAAAAATGTTATACTGGGAATGCTTACATACATGCACACACACAGCATCTTCCATAAGTCAGTGGCATTTCAAAAACCTCCCATGGTGAGGACTTTCTGGATAAACCCCACCCCCAATCCCTGTCTGGTTTACAGAACCAGCACAACACACTTCAATACAGAGAAACTATTTCAATTGCTTCTCTGCAGAGGGAAGACAGCAGAAAAAGTCAAACTCTTCTCAAACATCTCTCCTGATAAGCTAGAAAGGGAGGTGGAAAGGAAATACTTGAAAGAGATAAGTAAATTCATCTGAATTTTCTGTGAAATGATACTGGAAGAGAGAATTTTATGGATACTATGAGCCCTAGGTAAGCTCAGCTATAGCCGATCAACAAATCACGGCAAAATCTCAGTGGCATGCAACAACAACCACACGTCTGCGAGGCTAGGGCTCAGTTGGTCCAGACTGGCTGGGCTTCAGGTCCCAGGGTTGGTTTAGGCCCACTCCACATGCTTCTTACTCTTCTGGAACCAGCAACCCACACACAGCATGTTCACCTCATAATGACAGAAGCAAACAGAGGCAAAATCAACCACCAAGTACATTTTCAAGCCTCTTTTCTTATCACATCTGCTAATATCCCTTTAGCCAAACCAGACACAGGGCCAAGCCCCAAATCAATAGAGCAAAGTAGTATATTCCTTCCACAGCAGAAAGTGCTTCAAAGTCACAGGACAAAGTATATGGACACAGGGAGGGGTAAGGAACTGGGAACAATAATGGAGTCCGATGAAAGAAGTGACCGCTTGCAGCAGTCCAAATTTGCCAAATTTCCATTTCTTTCCAATCCACCTCTCTTACTGGGGCACTCCCAAACTACCCCACCAGCTTCTAAGTGTCAAAAGCTAATGAATGGTTGTGTTATTGAGGTTACTGTTTTAAGAACGGGGGAAGAAAATAGAAAAAAGAACAGTTGAAAATGGAAAATTAAGTCCACAATGATGGTGAAGGACTAGGAAATTAAATGGCAGTTGCTACATATGGTTGCCAAATACATAAGACCTTAGACATGGAGAAAAACATACAGGACAGAATCTCTTCTTTCCAGAAGTTTCCTATGTACAGAAATTATGCCATAGACAGTATACAACACATATCACAACAGCTACAAAAACATCAGAAATGTAGACACAGACCACAACTTGAATCAAGTTGCCAAAGTCTTTATTTTCATTACAGTCATTGTAATATTGGAGGGGTGGCATGCATTACAAGCAGGATTAGGGAAAACTAAAAAACATACCAGGAAATAAATCCAATTCTGTGCCAATGGCATAACCAGGGTCCCCAGGCAAGCTCTGAGCTACATTTCCTAGTCAAACAAGCACATCCGAAAGTACGCCTTCCCAGCCAAGAAAAACTGTCACAGAGGGAGGGACCAAATCTGACAGAACACTAGGAAAGAGAGAGTAGATGTTTGAAAGTCATTAAATATTTAGAATCTCAATGCTGAAAATATGAATGATATAGTAATAACATCAGAGACTTAAGCTACCAGAATCAAGCATGACAAGCAAAAGGGTTATCATCACGGAACTTGTCAACTTACACCCACTCACATTCCCTGACGAAGTGACTTTTCTGGAGAATGATATTATATAAAGAAACCTAAAGCTGCTCAGGAAATACATATATATATTTCCATTTATGAAAGAGCAACTTAAAAAAAAAGGAAAGAAATGCCACAAACCTGGAAAATATAATTGTTAATACACAGAAATAAGAAATGATTAGTATCCAATATATATGCAGAATTCCTACCAGTCGGTTAAAAAAGAAAAACAGAAAAATGAGCCCTACCTGAAAAATGAACAAAATAAGAACTATTAATGTCAAATATATAAAAATGTGTTTAACCTTAATAGTAATCAGGTAAATGCAAATGAAAACCACCACTGAGATACTATTTTAAACTCACCAGCTTGCCAAAATGAGTCGAACAATTTCAAGTATTAAAGAGGACATAGAGCAACAAGAACTTTCATACAAAGGCTCAAGGCACTGTAAACTGGGCCAACCACTTTGGGAAATAATTTGGTGATATTCAGTAAAGCTGAAGATGCCTAAAAGTACAGACTTAGCAATTCTACTGCTAGATAAAATATACCTTAAAGAAACTCTTACATCTATACACTCAGATGTATCACACAAGAATGTCGGCAGTAGCATTTGTAATAGCACAGAAACTGGAAACAATCAAATATCCATTAAGAATGGAGGAGTGAATTATGACATGTTCATCCAGCACAATTTAAGCAGTGAAAAACAAATGAACTAAAACTCTGCAAATGACAACACAGATGAACTTCACAATGATGAATGAAAAATTAAAGTCACAAAACAATCTATAGTGTGACTCCACTTATTAAAATATAAAAGCAGGTGAAAGTTAACTTGTTTGACAATATACATAGTAAAACTACAATGAAAATCAAGGTAGGAATATAAAATTCACAACAGCGATTGCTCAAGAGAGGTAGGGAGGGAAAAAGTGAAGATACTGACAGGAAGGGATATATAGGGGACTTCGACAAAGATGAGAGTAAAGTTATAATTTGGGGTGGGAGAATAAAAGAAAATATGCAGAATATATCCTAGCATCCTTTCAAGTGCCATTAGAAAACAGACTGAGATCATAGCTTGTGGGAATGTATTCAACTAACCTAGTAAACAGAAAAAAGTAAATTAAAATAACACTAGTGCAAACTGGGTGTGGGGGCCCTTGCCACTCACAGCTACTCGGGAGGTTGAGGCAAGAGGATCACTTTAGCCCAGGTGTTTAGTCTAGCCTAAGCAACATAGAAAGACCCCAACTCTAAAAAACAAACAACAAAAAAAAACACACCAGTACAAAATTTTTTTCCTCTTAAATGCAAAGAGTAAAGAGATTGATAATGTTCAGTGTAGTGAGCATATGAGAAAATAAATAGTAATACTTTCAAATACTACAGGTACTTTTTCCCAATGTGCCTATGGCAATCTGCATCATAAACCTTGGGAGGAAAAAGTAATTTCATTTTTATAAACTTATCCCAGGGAAATACTGAGGCAAGTGTACAAGGACACATGTATAAAGACTTTATTGCCAGCTGCCCATCAATATGGGGCAGCCATTAACAATGATGATGTGGGTGGATATTTGGTAATATGAGAAGACACTCAGGTCATATTTGTTGTGAGAAAAAAAAACCATAATACAAAAGATATTCAAAGTGTGATTCTATCAAATATATCAAATATATATCAAAACTTAGAAAAGTAACCCACATGAGGTGAAGTTCCTGGTTTTTTTCCTCACCCACCAAAGGTGGGTGCTAGTTGCAGAGCAAACTCAAAGAGAAACCTGCCTTTCTGTACACAGGTAAGGCGATTCCGTGAGATGGAGAGTCTAGGAAAAGTCCTGGGTGGAGAGAGCCGAGGAGAATGACCTCATTCTATGTGTGCACCTGCACAAGTATCAGCCTAACCCCTGAGTGACACATGAACAGCATGGACTTAAACCAGCACAGCAAAAGTTGAGAGAACTAAACTGCGATCTGGACCAGTCACACAAGTTTTGGACCAACCCCTGTAGCATACAGGACAGACACCAATAAGCAGACCCAGAGTGTACACAGCTCACCATTCACAATGTCCAGCATATAACTCAAAATTCCTTGACAAAGAACCAGGAAAATGTGACCAATTCTCAAGAGAAGTCCATTTTGCAATGATCCAGACATTGGACCTATCACACAGATACAAGTTCAGCATTCCTAATCCAAAAACCTAAAATCCAAAACGCTCTAAAATCTGAAACTTTTGAGGCATTGACATGATGTTCAAAAGAAATGTACACTGGAGCATTTTGTATTTCAGCTTTTCGGATTAAAGATGCTCAACCAGTAAGTATAATGCAAATATTAAAAAAAAAAAAATTCCCAAATCTAAAACACTTTTGGTCCCATGCATTCCAGATAAGGGATGCTCAAGTTGTACTTTAAAGCAATTATTATAATTTTGCTCTATGAAGTAAAGAAAAACATGCTTGATAGGAATGAAAATGTAGGAATTCTCAGCAGAAACACAGGAGCTATGAAACAAAAAGTGACCAGAGCTTCAGAGTCTCCTGTGACAAAAATCAAAAGATCTATCATGAGTGTTAGAGAAACATAAAGAAAACCCTATTGAGATGTATCAAAATCACCTTGCTGAAAACCAAAGATGGGGGGAAAAGAAGCCTTGAAAGTAGCTAAAGACAGCACAGTAAAAATAACAACAACAATAATAATAATAATAATAATTTTCTTAAAAAAGAAAAACAGCACATACAGGTGAACAATGATTGAAATGATTATGAATTTCTCTTTAGAAACCGCAGAGACAGAAGACAATGGAACAATGTCTTTAAATCACTGAGGAAAAAAAAGATCCACCAAGCCAGAATTCTATATTTGATAAAAAATGTCTTTCATGATAAAAGGAAATAAAGACATTCTCACATAAAAGAACACTAAGAAATTCATTACCAGCAGACATGATCTATAAGAAATGCTAAGGGAAGTTTCTCATACTGAAAGGAAAAGAAATATCAGAAGGAGACATGGATTTCAGGAATGAAGAAAAAGCAAGAGAAACAGTAAATAGGTAAGTAAATAAAAAAAGAATACTATTTTCTTCTTAAGTTTTTTAAAACGCATATAACTGTTTAAAGGGAAAAGCGTAACATGGAATGGTGAGGTTCTCAATGCATGTAGACGTAATATATGTAGCAATATAAAAGTAATTCTGGAGGGGGGAAGATAATGCTGGGATGGATATTTTAATATAAATAAAACAGACTTCAAAAAAAAATTACCAGAGACAAAGATGGATATTTCAAAATGATAAAAGGAGCAACTCCTTTGGAAAACATAACAGCTATAAAAATGTATGCATCTAATAATACGGCTTCAAAAAACAAAGAAAATTTGACAGAATAAAAAGGAAAAACAGACAAGTCCATAATCATAGTAGAAAAATCCTAACACTCTTTTCTGAGCAACTGATACAGTACTAAGAACAAAAAAAAAAAATCAGTAAACATAGAAGAGGTGAACAACACTATGCAATTGCCTCGATATCACTGACAAATGTAGAACATTCCACTCATGGGTTTTTTTCCTCAAAAGAAATGGAAACATATGTCCACACAAAGACTTTTGCACAAATACTCATAACAGCTTTATATTTAATAGCCAGAAACTGGAAACAACCCAAATGTCCGTCAACAAGTAAATGGATAAATAAGTTGGAGTATGTTTATACAATGGAACAACACTCAAAAAAAAAAGGAACAAATTGATAAAAACAACATCGATTGATACATGCAACAACATAGATAAATCTCAAAATCACTATATGCTGAGGGAAAGAAGCCAGATATAATGAATAAATACTGTATGATTCCACTTACATGAAATACTAGAAAATCCACACTAATCTATAATGACAGCAGATAGTTCATGCTGCCTGAAGACAAGGATGGAGGAATAGACTACAAAAAAGGGCATGGGAAAACATTAGTTGGTGATGAAAATGCTTATTTGACTGTGGTGATGTTTTCACTGGTGTATATTTATGTCAAAAAATGATCAAATGGTACACTTTAAATATGTTCAGTACATTATACTTTAATTGTACCCCAATGAAATTGAGGAAAATATTCTATCTATCCTCAAGACAGAGTTTTCAAAGTATGGTCTGAGTGTGGGTCATTCACAAGAATTATGTAGGGTATTTGTTTAAAGCACACATTATGGTCTCCATCCCAGACCTACAGACTATGCTGTTCTATGAGGAGACATTTGAAATATACCTTCCAAGTGATTGCTAGTCACACATCTGAGAATCACTATTTAAGGCCCAGTTCAAAGGCCACCTTCCACTGTGAAGCCTCCAGTGAGCCAACTGATGGACACAGTTCCCTCTGCTCATCCCGCAAAGCTCACGCTCACAAAGGGCATTTATATTAATACATAAGACCATGCTATAATGATATAATCTTATCTGCCCTACCACACAGAACAAACTATTGAAAGTTGTCACAGGGAGAAGGCCTACCTTAATCCACTTTTGTAGCTTACCCTTTGTCAAGCACAGTGCCTTGCACACAAAAGACACCAACTACACAAATAGCACGTCTACTTGTATGTAACACCATGGCTGGTATGGCCTTGGTCCATGCTACCTACAAGTTCAGCAACTTAGATCACACTTAACCATGTAAGTGTGTGAAGAGGCTATAGAGATCGACTACCAAAGAGAAGAATAGACTAGAAATAGATTCTCATTCACACAGGAAAAGCAGCATTAGGTATATCAACTGGGCATCCAAGTGAAGACAAAGTACATACCTCCTTGCAAATATGAACAGGAACTTAACTCATTCTGGATGCGCATTTCAAACACCTATACCGTCAATGTGTCGTCCTGAATACAACGAGACACGGCCCTGGCACAATCTTCTCCAACCCTTCCCCTCCCCACACTTGCCCATTGTGCCTCTATTATCAATACTTGCTACATGGAACTGTGATCACTTGCTTTCATATCTCTGTGTGCTGTGATATTCTCAAAAGCGGGGATAATGCTTATTCGCTTTTCTATAGCCTTAGAAGGACTTCGGGAAATATTTAATAAACAAACGACAATTGTTTAAAACCAGAAACTATTCATTTACCCAGTTACAAGGTTTTCCCAAGGAGTCAATTTTTAAATTTTAATGAAAAGGTAAGGAAAGAGCTTTTGTTTTTAAAAAGTTATTTTCTACTATAGAGCTTCTTCTCCGCCTTGGCTGATGTACAAATGTCACAGGGACTCAATAAATGGATGACGGCCCATAGCTGCCCCTGGTGATGGTTTTAGATGTTTGTGCTCCATTTACCATTTGAAAAGGCAGAAGCAGTCTGAGCGGTGGGAAGTAAGCGTGTAGTATTTGGGGACATGATTCAGCACTGTCCTCAAAACACTTTCCTGAGGAAAAAACAACCAAATCATCATGAAAACAGTCACTACTCACATTACAATTACTAAATCTAAGGAGTCCGGAAGCAATGGTGAAGGCACTGTAACTTAAGGAAGAAGAAATAAAGTAAAATTCGATAAGTCGTTTAAAAAAGTCATATTCTATGCCACGAACACATATATGCCACGGTCACTTAAATGTACAATAAAATGTTTTCAATGACTGTTCAAATTAGCAACCTAATTTCATGCTTTAATTAAATGCACTCTATCATAGGAGATAACACAGGTGGTGGCACAGCCCTTTCTTAGATGTAACTACAGAACAAATAAAATTTTGTTCGCTGTTTGTTTCATTTTGTTGCAGCTCTTCATTCTATATCATGCAGAATGAATTATTTGAAATGAAATTTTAGCCACTTCGAAATCATGCAGTTTACTATTTGGGTAGCACAGCATATCGGTTAACTGTTGTCAGAAAGACCTGGGCAACTTGCACTCGTTCTATCTAGCTCTTTGCTCTGGATCACCTTTGTGAAATGTAAGTGACAGCAGCAGCTGCCTCACAGCCTTATTATCAAGGGAAAATGAAAGAAAGCGTACAGAGCTTGCTTTACGAGATGCGGGCACACACTAGGGGCTCGACTGCCGTCCGCAACTATCATTGCTCCATCAGCTTCCCCGGTTTCTGGGTATGTCAGCGCTTACCTGATCCTCTGTAAGAACCTTAAAGAAGGAGAATCTACAACCATCAGTTATATCAGGGTAAGGAGAGAGAAGGGGAGGGGAGAAAAGACGAAGGGAGGGCGGTGGGGGGTGGGGAATGTAGGAGAAAAGAGAGATAATGGCACTAAACAAGAGGGACGAAGTATACACCGCCAGTCTTTCTCTATGCTACAGGAACTCAGAAACAGAAAATTAGCTATATTGGTAAATAATGTCTATGCTTAGTGACTGCCAGGCACACAGTTTAAAAACTTTAACTACAGACAACAGAACACATTTGAGTCTGAGAACACAGAGCAGAACTTTGTCATAAAAACATCAAGTTCAAACAGCAAAGTCTACACAAAATTTCTTTTATAATATTATCTCTTCTTCCATTTCTTTAGATTCCCTCTCTTGTAAGATACTTAATTTAAATTTTGCACCTACAACTTCCCAAAAACTCGAAGCACATCCTACCATCACTGTGAATCTCTCAAACGTATTTGAATGTTAGGTGTCTTTTTTCTTTTTTAACTTTTTTTTTCACTTTGCCATTCCATTCAAGAATACCAAACATAGCTGATCTAATTATAGAACAGCAGTCTCATTAATGTTCAATAATGACTTGGAAACCTGTTTCAGATAACTATACTCAGCCAATTACTGTACAAATAAACTTCATAAAAACCCATCAAGGATATTGGAAATCATACAAGGAAGCACGATTTCAAGCGACAACTGATAGGTAAGCTGATCATCCCCTGATTTGCCTTCTTAGCGCTGGCCCCCTGGCACCAGGCACTCCTGGGAGGAAGCCTTGGATTCATTCAAATCTTTTGCTAACAAACAAAATAAAAATAACAAAACAGATCCTACTCAAGGAGACATTAGATCTTCCATATTTGCTCCCAGGATTTTGTGTTTTCTGCTGAGATGCACATACATCTATTTGGCTGATTTTCTTTTTCTTCCTGTTTCTTACTACTTTTGCTTTTCTTTTTCCCTCTAAAATCAATCACTCAATCTAGAATCACAGTACTACAGATGAAAGAAGTAACTAATTTCACTTGGTAAGAAATCGTTTCTATGACAGGCAGGACAGCCTCTGTTTAAACATTTCCCATGGCTCTAGCTACTAGAAAAATGTTAAATGTAACATCAGCAATTAATTTTTATTGAGTGTTTCCTGTGGGCGAGACCCTTTGCTAAGCACTTTATATGTATCACCTCAATTAATCCTCATAAAGGAGCCTTGAAGATGTTATGGTTGGGTCATCTTAATCATGAGAAAGCCAAGGCTCACAGGGGTTAAACACCTTGTCTGAAAATACACAGCTGTTAACTGACAGTTGTGACAAAAACTCCTGGGTTTCCAGACACCCAAGCCCAGATCTCACAACTCATACCCTCAGGCCCTGATTTCAACCTCTGCGCTCCCCTTCTCCTGAGAGAGCCCTTCGAATATTTGAAAACTGTCCATGAAGCATCTGGCAACGTGCTGGGCTTTCCCCCAGGCCTTCCTCAGCAGAATGGAGAGGAGTCTGCGAGCCTGTTGGGTCCAGGCCCCTGCAGATCGAAGGCACCTAAGAGTAGGAAGGAAAGGCCAGGCCTCCGGTTTCCCAGCCCAGGTAACACAAGCTGCTGCACTGCCTGCCTCTCCGCTCTCATCACATCCTCATTCTCCAGCCCCGTGACCAGCTATCACACCTTACCCATGGTCTATCCATGTTTCTTAGTCACCAACAAGGACCTCTCTTCTCCATTCTGTGGCAGGGGGCCCCGTGACCAACCCTGAGTCAGAGCTGCCCTCCAAGGCCACGCAGCAAATGTCCTTCTACAGGAACAAGGTGGGGTGATTCTCTAGAAGAATCCACATCAGTTCCTCTCCGCTTGGCGCTTGCTGCTTATGCAGCGAACTCAAACACCCAATCCCTATCAATTTTCCCTAGAGGACTTATCCTCCAAAAAAAATTTTTTTTTAATTAAATTCAGATAGTGAGTTTAAAAAAAAACTCACGGCTATGAAACTAAGTTTAGAAGCAATTATTTTTATTAAGCAATGGTCCTACAGAAAAGAGCCAGGAAGACCTTTCCCAAGTACCTATAGATGTGGATAGAATTTAATCATCACCCTCATCTGCCAGCTTCCCTCAGTCAGGTGGCATGGCCTACACCAAGAGGTGATCAATTAAGCGTTACGGGCCTAAGTGCTTTACATGTATCGTATATTTGTGAAATGCCTGCTAAATTTGGGGCAATATACTGCATGCAATAAGAACAAAAAATGACGGCACATTGGCTTTACTCTTAAATAGTTTTGTAGACAAATTACACTGTTATGACATGCATCAGATGCCTTTGGGGTATTACAAAGCAACACATCAACAAAGACAACATCACAAAGTACAAATCCAGCACCAAAGCGCTGACAAGGAAGATGTCTAAAGAAATTTGAGAAATAACTTCTTTCAGAGTTGAACATCAGTGTTAAATCTAGAGGGGACTCTGAGAAGGGAAAGATGGCGATGCCACCCCTATAGGAGTATGTAAACACTGTAAGACTGCAGTTGAGGCTACATGAAAAGAGAGTGTTCTTCAGAGAGCCTGCCGATAAAATATGGGATTCTTGTCTACCTGAATTGACCAGTTGTTGTTCCATCACCCCACAGCCAAGAACTTCTAGCCATTCTCCATGGAAGTTGATCTCCATCTCGAAGGAAGGATGAGTAAAAGGAAAGTAGCAGTCTACCCATCTTATCTCCAGCCCTGCAGAGTTGCCAAAGAAAAAACAAACAGTGTTAAAAGGCAGTCTACCCTTTTTTGTGATCAAATTTGCCCTTCGGCTAATGACACCAATTACTACACTCTGAGTAAAATAAATAGCAAACAAACTAATTTGCAACACATTAAGGTGAGGCGATAAATCTTAAAACTTGTGAAAAACTGGGCATGTCTTTTCCAATACGAAAAACACTTTGTGTAATTCCAGGACCCTCTAAAACCAAATCAATCATCTGTCAAATCCCTGCAGCCACTTGGCAGAGGAAAAAATTCGGGCAAGATAATGAGAAAGCAGGTAATTCTGTTAGTTTCTATAAGTGAAAATAACATTTCATAGTTAAACTATATTTTCACTATATTGTCCTCCAAATTTGCATATCAATAATATGACCAATTTAGGATAAACTGATCAACTTTTACTTTCATAAGTGTATACATTAATTTCTAAAAATTAAGTTATAAAAGCCAATAAAAAGTTAAATTAAATAAAGTCTATCAAATTTAAATAAAGCATTTAAAGAGTCAAACATTTTTCCTACAGATAAATGGCACACTTCCGTCTAAATAAACATGCACAAAAAGTATGTGCTGAATGCCAGAATAGTCTTCTCGATAAGTAATCATAAAATAGCACTTTTGAACAATGATATTATTATTTAACAAAGGAAAAGACTAAAGAATTCAAAACAATTAAAGCCTGCAAAGAGCTGAAGTCACTAAAAGCTGAGGGTCACCTAGAAGCTTGACGCCTACTGTGAGGAACACAGAAAAAGGCGGGCATTTAACAAAACACCCATGTCCCCTCCCTGTGTTCTTTTTCCTTCATGTGATGATCTTTCTCATCTTCTTTCAGGTAACACTTTGCTAAAGATTCCAATTCTCCATGGTAACATGACCCCTGTGAATTTAAAATATTGTATTTTCTCATCCAAGACTACCTGCATTTCAAATCTAGTGGAAATCTAAATGTGAAATGAATAAAAATAATAGCCAAAATTGCTTCCATCTTACTATGCCTCTACCATCCCATTTTACGGATAGGGAAAAAACTATTAGGCAGTACAAGTGTCTTGCCCAAAGTCACACAGCTAGAAGATAACCGGGTCAAACCCAGGCCTGTCCAACTCCAAAACCCCTGTCCTTGACAATTAAAACATAATTGCCTGTCCACCATACAAGATATTTCAAGAATCAAAAATCAGATGGGAGTATAATTATGAAACACAGGAGCCTTTTTTATGCTCCAAATTCCACAGGAGATAGATTTTTTTCTTTCATTGTTCTGTTTTAGTTGCATTTATTTTCCTTGTTACCTGCTATCTATGGCAAGTGTCAACTGATTTCTGTTTACAACAATAATACAGTATTTCCCCCTTTCATTATCTCTGTGGCATAACAAACATTAAACTGCGCATATATAACATGTATAATTTGATGAATTTTGACATATGCATACACCCACGAAACTGTCACCATAATCAAGACAATGAACACATCCATCACCCCCAAAGTTTCCTCGAGCCCCTTGGTAAATCCTACTCACCTGCCCACTCCCCCTACCTCTTCTTCTGGCTCCCACATCCCCGGAAACCACTGATTTCTTCTGTCACTACAGATGTTTGCATTTCCCAGAATTTCATAAAAATGGAATCATACATTGTACACTTTTTTTGGTCTGGCTTCTTTCACTCAGCATAATCGTTCTATAAGACTCACCCATTTGTTGGATATATCAATAGTTCATTCCTTTTTATTACTGAGCAGATCTCACAGACACTTTTTCTAACTGGAAAACAAGCTGGCCCTGTTGCAGGCCATTGGGGAAATGTCCATAAGATCCCTGAGTAGTCCAGACTTCTCTATATGGAAGTTCATATGTGCAAAGCAGTTGCTTATTTACAACTGTATTCCGAGAAGGTATTCGCACACTCGTGTGCTTGCTCATCTTTGGGACCAATATTTCCCTATCACTAATTTTAGAAAAAGCACCAGAGACAATCAGGCTAACAAACAGAAATGTGTGACCCCATGGGACACCTAATTGAGTGCACACGGATTGGCGGACAAAACAATTTTTATCGTTGTTTTTTCTAAGTCCTAGCAGATAAACAAAAATCATTTTATGAAAACAGTTTAAGGGCCGGGCGCGGTGGCTCACGCCTGTAATCCTAGCTCTCTGGGAGGCCGAGGTGGGCGGATCATTCTGAGCTCAGGAGTTCGAGACCAGCCTGAGCAAGAGTGAGACCCCACCTCTACCAAAAATAGAAAGAAAT
>CAUYSK010057593.1:0-11595 GCA_963575035.1 Avahi laniger
GGGGCAAATCTACAACTAAAGGACACGGGGAGCACTAAAGGGAGGGAAGGGCACACCTTTAACCTGCATTTGGGTGAGGCAAAGACATAAAGTGTAACTAGAATGTTTGTACCCTCACAATACCTTGGAATAATAAAAAAAGGAGAAAAAAAATCAGTGACAATAATTGCCTTTATCTGAAAATACTAAAAACTTTTTTCACAAGGGGAATGGTTGTTCACAATAAAATTTCCTTATTTTGTTTTCTTGAGAAGTAAAAACTATGGATCCAGAATATCAATTTATTAATAAAAGGAAAACATTCAGGGTAAAGTTATATTTCTGAAACAAAACCTAAAACATTAAAATAATGGCATTAAATATATTTTGGCAGAATCTAAACATTACCATTAGAGGAAAAGAATTTTTTAAAATAGCTCTTTTCTCTAATTATAAAGTTTTACACCCTCATTACAGAAGATATAGAAAAGTATATAAGAAATATACAATCTGATAAACACAGTTAACTCATTTTGGTTTATCTCTTCCCAGTGTTTTTTCTATGCATAAAAATACTAACATAGTTTATATTTTATCCTATTTTTTTAAATCCTGTTTCCCATGGTCTTCAAAAACATGATTTAAATGCTACATAATTTTCCACTAGGACAAAGTTATCATCTCATTGCATCTTTACCAGTGTGTCACAATATTTAAAAGAAATATAAATGCAAATTCTCCATAAAGCATTGAGGCAGAGAAAGATATACTCAGTCTAAGGCAATTTATCTAGCATTCCTGTAACGAAATATCTTTATTAAGCAGCATCTCTGTTGTTTCTGCCGGGGTTATTCCACCAGCCAACCTCAAAATTAGCAAAAAGATAATTCTGAGGGGAAATTCTGAATTAAGATTCTAAACACAATTAAACAAAACATGAATAAACAAAATACAAGTCCCAAATTATAGCAAATAAGCAAATCCACTATTATAAAAAATAATTCTTATATGTAGTATACATTTTAAATTTCAGTTTATACCTTAATAAGTAAAAATACTTATTCAATTATAACACTAAACAAGAGTCAGTTTACCCTTCCAATCTCATGACCGTCACAAGCGTCTCGACAGACCACTTCCATGAGGGCAGCACCATAACTCTCAATGATGGCTATGTTTTCTCGCTGTAATTTGCTAAATACATCTTCAGGGGCTGTCAGCCTCTCCCACATGGTTTTCTTGGCTAAAAGGATTAAAACAGAAAAAACACTTCAATAAAAAGCAGTTTAATAACTAAGTAATGACATTTCATATGCAGCAAAAAAAATCCTTCCTTCTGTTACTGTATATACACAAAGGCCCACTGACCAATGCCAATGAGTTCAGGCAGGTAAACTTCAAAAACACAATGCACATATTTCATGCATGTACACTAAAATAATAATAGTATCAGGAAAAGGATACTGTTTGGTTTTTTAAAGAAATTAGAATGAATTATCAGACTCTAAGAGAATATCCTATATTTATCCAGTTAATCTTTTGTCTTTTATTGAGATCTTTCTGAATTTGCCTAGAAAGAATTAGGTACAACAAAAATCTGTCTCCAAAACATCAGATATTTTTATTAAAAATAAAAGCACACCCATTATAAAGGTGACTTTAAAGTACAATGACAATTAACAATATGAGATTTTATATGAGATTGATGTAAACCTCTTAGAAAAGTCTCACAAATACACTAAATAAAACAATAACCAAGGCTGGATGCAGTGGCTCACACTTGTAATCCTAGCACTTTGGGAGGCCAAGATGAGAGGACAGCTTGAGGCCAGGAGTTCAAGACCAGCCTGGACAACATAGCAAGACTCTGTCTCTACAAAAACTAAAAAAATAATTAGCCAACTGTGGTGGCATGTGCCTATGGTTGCAGCTATCAAGAGGCTAAGAGAGGAAGATCAGGATCCCTGGAACCCAGAAGTTTGAGGCTGCAGTTAGCTATGATTAAGCCACTGTATGCCAGCTGGCAACTAAGTAAGACCTTGTCTCTAAAAAGTAAATAAATAAATAAAGCAATAACCTGATTTGGAACTAATCTCATGATTTCCCCTCCCAACTACTACATAGCAGGAGTTTTTAAATCGTCACCCCATGACTTCTTATATTAATAAAAAGCCTATTGTAGAGCTCCACCCAGTGGTTAGGTAGTGATTTTGCCAATTCAAACTAATGGAATGTAAAAAAAACTTTAGAAAAAAAAAACATGTGGGAGGTATTGGGGGGTGAGGGAATCCCAATATTATCTCTCTTTTTAAGAAAAGCTCATGTTTGTTTAAAAAACTTCT
The DNA here is from genome assembly GCA_963575035.1 of Avahi laniger. Classification (NCBI taxonomy): domain Eukaryota; kingdom Metazoa; phylum Chordata; class Mammalia; order Primates; family Indriidae; genus Avahi; species Avahi laniger. Next base: position 2,322 of record CAUYSK010057593.1, read on the forward strand.
CCAATTATTCTATTTCCTGACCTTAAAAATATTTTCATGCATTCATTATTCAAGTGGGTACTATATGTCTATAATCTACCATTTGGTTATTATGTTCTAAGGTACTACACGTGGCATAATATACAACCACTATCAGAATAATGAGATCAACTGAGCCTTACACACAGCAGTTTTTAAGACTCTGTGTACAAAATAACAAACATTCATAAAGGAGAAGGGTATAATGTCCACTATCAGAAGGGACTTCTGACAAGTTCTTAACAAATAGCAGAATAACTCTGCCATAGAGTATTATATATTCATCTGTTGAACAGTTAAAAACATTTTTCATGACTGGAGACCAAAAGTTCCAGACTATTACTCTCAAATAAAAATGCTAACTATATTTTAGAAAGCAGCATTTATCAATATTTTAAATATGCAAATCTTTTAGTCAAGAATTCTATTTCTTGAAATTTATCTAAAGAAACCTTACACTAGTACAAAAAGATATATGTATACTATTGATGAAAGTTTACACAGCTAACGCTTTTTTTAGAAGGCCATTTGATAGAATCTATTACAATAAAAATGTGCATACTCTTTCACATGGAAATTCTACCATGAAGCATTCTTCTTGAAAAACACAGGCACGGGAAAGAATAGTTGATGCGGCAGTTTTGTGTCAGTAAAAAATTACAAATAATTTAGGGGAGGGGCTGGGGTAGAAGGAAAAAAAAGATAGAAATAATTTAAATGTCTAAGAATAAGGAAAATGGTTAAATGTTATATCCATACCTTGGAAGAACAGAGCCATTTTAAAAGAATCAACTACATATGTACTGTGATTTAGCGTAAAGGAAAGAAAGATGTTGTACCACTCTATGCATGTTGTTCAGTGGGATGGGAGACAAGTGAGAGAGTGACAGACTGTAGAAAGCTGAAGTATCATTTGAGGGTGTTTCATTTATGTTTTTTTACAGAATTCATGTACTATCTTCATAATTCTTTTTTTTTTTTTTTTTTTTTTTGAGAAAGGGTCTTGCTGTGTCACCCAGGCTGGAGTGTAGTGGCACGATGATAGCTCACTGCAGCCTCAAACTACTGGGCTCAAGCAATCCTCTTGCCTCAGCCTCCTGAGTAGCTGGGACTCAGGTACACACTACTCCACCTGGCTAATTTTTCTATTTTTGGTAGAGACAAGGACTTGCTATGCTGCTCAGGCTGGTCTCAAACTCCTGGCCTCAAGTGATCCTCCTGCCTTGGCCTCCCAAAGTGCTAGAATTATAGGCACGAGTCACTGTGCCTGGCCCTGTCTTCATAAATCTTAAAAACCAAACATTCCCTCAAGTACAGAGTAAGTGCTTTAATGACTACATCAAGACTCATTTATTATAGTTGTGCTTAGTCAAAAGACGGAGAAGTGATTTTTTAATTTAAAGTAACCTTTTCTAAAACCAGAGAAGATTAGGAATCAATCTAATCCTACCTGATTCTAAGGTGTCTGGTTCATCTGGTCTCTGGGCAATCTGTAGGTAATAAAGCAGAGAGCCATACAGGTGAGTCCTCACTCGTTGGAATCCACCACCTAGGGAGATTAGGCAGATATTGTCAAATGTAAATTCTTTTTTCAATAAAAGTTAAAACAAATACAAAAGTTGTAATTTATAGAAAATTTAGATGAAAAAAACCTGTTTTCAAAATGAAGTCTAACAGTTTCTTCAATATGATGTGAAGTGAAGAATCCCCAATAGAAGCAAAACCCACTAGTGGGCTCTCTGCTGCAGGTGAGGTGAAAGAACTGTCGAGCATAAAAGCGTAATGGGTCTCTCCTGGTCCCAAGACTAACGGCTGCTTCTGTTCTGTGCGGACGGCCTGGCTTAGGTGAGCAGTCAGGGTGAACACGGCACCAGCGACCACAGGCATTAACTCCTGCGCTGCTTCATCGTCCAGTATCTTAAAGTACAAAGGCAAATGAGAGTGAGATCCTGCCTTCAACTGCAATCACAAACACATTTTATACATATTCAGCTTATCAACTACAGTAACAACGTAAGAATGGAATATAAGAATTATTCAAAAAAAAAAAAAAAGCTAATATACAGAGAGAAATTTAAATATGATGTTGGGCAACAGGTGTTCTTAACCAGAAGGTATTCCTATCAGAATTCCCCACAGAAGTTTTCTTTTTTGAAATTCACGTAAATGGTCTTGCCAGTAGAAAGTCCCATTTGGTAGGTCTGAGGTGGAATCTGTCCACGTGTGCTTTTACCAAGCTCCCTAGGTAATTTCTGATACACACTCTGCTTGAGAGCCACTACTGTACAGAATTAATCTGTTTCTCAAGGAAAGTCTTCACATTAGTATTGCACAACCCTTTTTCACTACTAATCTAAAATGAGGAAAAATTAGGGTGGCAAAATATATTTCTTTTTATATATATATATTTTATAAATATATATTTATATATAAAATTTTTTCGGCAGTACAAAGTAATTTAGGAAGTATGTCACCTTATCGTGCACATCTTGTAAAATATCCCGAATGATCAGTTGTCGATCCTCTGCTTGAATGAGGTCCTGGGGACAAGCTGTCAGTATAATCTCTACCAGCTGCCTCCATGACTCCAGTGCATGCCGCTTTGCATGAAGACACTGCAGTAATTTATTTCTTTCTACCACATACTGAAGTATAGTGCTGATTTCCTAAAGTCATAGAAATTGAATCAAAAGGTTGACACACAGGCAAATAAGGTCTGTTATCAACAGATTGATTTAAACACTGGCAGTTACTCAGAAAATATTTATTTGAAAACCTACTACCTGCAAGCCAGGCAACAGCTACCTTTTCATGTTATTTTGGTGGCCAGGGCTATAAAAAATAATATATATGGGGAAGAGGGTGTGTGTGTGTGTCATACATACAGGAACACATGCATGAAAGGCAGGGGACAGAGGTGGTATAGATGAAAATGAACTTTTTGACCCTTCCTTATAACTATCTACTTAAACTTACTCTAGAGTACTAAAATTGCCTAAAATCCAAGTTCAGTGGCATGTTTCCCTGACAATCTCTTTTATTTCTTTGCCTCTTGCTTTGGCCTGGCCAGCTATGTTTCCATCTATGCGGTGGTTCTTCCCACCTGACCTCTTACCCATAACTCTCCACTTGTGATGACAAATGACTCTCTTCCCTCATTGACATAGAACAAGCAAAGTCAGGTTGCAAATCCTTAACTAGCCTAGCAGAAATGATGTTACTTATTTTGACATACCAGACATTAACTTCAGTTTACAAAAGTCATAAAATCAAAAAGTGAAAGATTCCATTAAAGTTTAACTTGTAGGTAGTTTACTAACTAACAAACTACATGTCAATTTACATGTCTTTTCACCAACAACTGAAGTAGTTCAAGTAGTTAAAAGGTTAAAACTAACATATACTCAATGGAGCTTACCTCCATTAGTAGAGGTCTCTGTCCTATGGCTGCCATACCCTGAAGGGCATTTACTTCAGCTACAAGAACTCTATGAAGAAGCTATAGAATTAAGAAAAGAGAGAAAAGTTAAGACCATTTCAGACACTGGTAGAACAATAACACCCAGCAATTACTATAAACTGTCCTAAAAAAGAAAGTTTCAGATACCTTTATATATAATCCAACAATGGCACTGTCCAATTTCCAAACAAAAATATTAAGTATTCCTCATATTCCACAGAGTGGTACCAAAGAGCCTATGCACAGGTAAATTAATGCAAGCACTCTGGATATCTTCTTCCTATTGGCAAAGCTATTACCATTTACCTGGTAGAGAGTTAAATAGTTAAAACCACTCCATATTCTAGCTAGGTGGGATAATTATTAATACTAAAAGGAAGGTGATGAGGAACCTTTTACTAAAGTTAGTGTAGTCTATTAAGTTTTCTTTAAGGGTTGTTTAACAAAAGTTCCAGTCCAATAAGCAATTGATGGGTCTCATTCTGTTGCTCAGGCTAGAGTGCAGTGGCGTGATCACAGCTCACTGCAGCCTTCAACTTCTGGGCTCAAGCGATCCTCCTGCCTCAGCCTTTCAAGTAGTTAGGACTATAGGTGTGCAACACTGCACCTGGCTAATTTTTTTTTTTAAATTTCTTGTAGAGATGGGGTCTTGCTGTGTTGCCCAGGCTAGTCTCAAACTCTTGGGCTCAAGGGATCCTCCCGCCTCGGCCTCCCGAAGTGCAGGGATTACAGGTCTGACCAACCACACCTGGCCTAGAGATACATACTTTAAAGCAATCCTCACCTTGACATTGCAGACTGTCTGTCCCCGTAAATTCTTGTGTTCACAGTTAGCAATAACTTGTTCAATCTGTGCCCGATCAAAAAAATCCAGCTGCAAAGGCTCAGGGATCTCCTGACTGAAGTCAATTGAGTCAAGAATACTCAGAATTTTTCGACGCACTAAAAATAATAGAAAGTTATTCAATTTGGGACACTGAGGAGAAGAGCAAAATCAGCATACTCTCAGGTCACTCTCAATACTCAGCTCACTCTCAAAGACAGTGCTATGTTCAAAAGGGGCATTAGTCTAGAAACTGAAGATTCTGTCAAAATCTAAGTTTGATTTTATTTTTAATACATCCACTTACAAAAATATTTTCTTTCCTATCATATGATCCTAGTTACAAAAAAATTTTTTTGGATGACAGATAATCCTTTATATATAGTTTTTCTGTACCAGTTCAGAATTCGAAGACACAGGCATAATAATCTCTTAAAGTTTTAAGCAATTTTATATATCTATAAAATAAATTTAAAAACAAGCACCACATGTACTCACCATCAAATTGGTATTAACTGATCAACACATAAGTGCACATATAAAAATAACATTTATTGGATGTCGGGCAGGGGGGAGGGGGAGGGGGAGGGAGAGGGAACGAGTAGATGTATACACAAAGAGTGCGATGCATACCATCCGGGGGATGGCCACGCTTGAGGCTCGGACTTGGCGGGGGGGAGGGAGGGGCAAGGGCAACACAGGTAACCTAAACATTTGTACCCCCATAATAGGTTGAAATAAAAAAAATAATAATAAATTTATTACAAATTCAAAGGCCTTTACCTTTTGTAGTAGTGTCAAAGTGAAGAAACCCAGAAACAGATCTATTTTCATCTTCTATTCCTCCTTCACCATCTGTTGGAAATTCAATACTAATAGATCAGAGTAAGAAGAACCTACTCTTAAAACTACATTTGGAAATAACAAACATAGGTATTTTATTTCTAGGTCATTGTTTCTAGGTCAAAGAGCCCTTTGCAAATGGATAATTAAAATGCAAAGATTGATGAGGACTTATTACCAACATTCATCTAATTCTGTCTGTCCCTATGGGATTCACTTCACAATTGTGAAGAGAAGAATCAGGATTCCGAAACTGGTAAGACCTAATCATGCCAATGAGCTGATTTAAAAGTTTGTGCTTAATTTGCATATATAAAACATAGTGAAGTAACAGGTCATGCTGGCTCAGTGTGACAAACTCAATTGAATATTTCATATATAATATCTGTATGACTATAGGGTAATATAGATGCTTAAAACAATAACAAAATGATTACCATGGGATAATTTTAAAATTTGTGTTTTAATGAAAAATGTTCTAAAGGTAAAAAGAGCTATTTTGGTCTATAATCACACACAGAGCACAAGATTCAGATTCGTGTTTGTCTTCACAAAGACCAGTTACCAGCACAATAAGACAAATGCCAATATTCACATATTCACCTGAGTATGGTTTCACTGGCATGTCATCCAGTAAGAGGTGTAGGAGCCTCTGGGTATGTGACCGCTGACGATTCAGAGAAGTTACCCTTAGTTCTATTGAAGCAGTCTTCATAAGCCATGACATTTGGTTCAGCATAGATATTTCATATTCTAGAATTTGAACATATAAATTTCGTTTCCCAGAATAGTAACACAAGATCAGAGCAGACCCATATTCTATAACTCATCATACATTTCCCTTATAACAAAGTCAATAATTTATGAAACTTAGCAACATAATAATTTACCACTCTGTAAAATTACAAAAGAAAAAGATACCGAGTGAGAAAAAAAATAAGCTAGTATGCGTCTATGACAGACGAGCTAAAGCAAATGAAGAATGAGACAAGTTTCCATACCAGGCAATTTCACAAAGATCCTCTGAGTCTGTCATATTCTGACATTAATATATAACTTAGTACTGTTTAAAAAGCAAGTAATTTTATAACTCATTAAAAAAACTACCATACAGCTTGATTTTGATTTTGCAAAAGAAATATTTAAAAGAAATAAACTTAAATTGCATAATTTTATAATATCTCTTAAGATAATTAGGGACATTTGGTTTAACAAATAATTAGAGCTGAGCATCACTTATACAATTGGAGTTTTTTAATGCAATATTATTTTAATAGGCTTGGTTTTGAACTCTTAAATTCTGACAGTAAAAGATAAAATTCACCAAACAACAATAATATTAATAATAACTTTGGGCAAAACTAAATCAATTTTTATAAAACACATACCATAATAAGCAAGATGTTAATCATTCTTATTAATTAGTTAGTTGTAAAAAGAGAGTTTCTAAAAGCTTCTTATATAAACAAAATCTCAGGACTAAAAATAAGATATGTAATGAAAATGAAGTGGAAATCTTTTGTTTTTGGTCCAAAATTAAGTGGCCAGAATGAAAAACCTTTTGCTATTATATAATCCCCAAGAGTCTGACACCATTACTCCAAAAGGTAAATTAAAAGCTGACAATTACTAACAATGGAAATTTATCTACAAAATATAGACGTCTCGATTTCCTAAAATATAAAGATGACACAAGGTAAATTTTAAAAAAAACTCTACAGACCAACACTGTCTAGACCTAATTTGAATTTAGAAAATTCTTAAAAGTCAATCAAAAAGAAAATAAAGTAAAATCCTGATAAGACATCAATAGCTTGGGATAATTATTAGTTATGTCAATAAATCAAGTTATAAATGTTTTCCACCATAATCAGTTTTCAATATTTCACTTCAAAACCTCACTTGGTTTTGATATATACAAAAGAAAAGTAAATCAGGGGTTTTTATAAAACAATTTTTATTTAAAAGCTAAATTTTCATAATTTTCTCATATAAATATTTTCTTATACCTTCAATATAATCTTTAAATTTTTTTGTTAGTAAAAGAATCAAATTCCATACTTGATCAGTTGTATTTAAATAAGTTTATACTAGCCAGCTAAAACATCAGGCCTCTCAAGAACAAATCACAAAAGCAACTCAAAGTAACAAAGAAGGAAAGTATCAAAATGAGAACAGAATTCCCCCAAATATTGTATAAGTAAAATCACTCAACATGGACTTATAAATTTGTTACAATAATAAGGGTGAATAATGTCCTACCTTTGTTCGAAAAAGGCAAATGTTGCAACTGAGAAAATAAGAAATCCTGGCTGGTTCTCAAATACCTCATAGTAGGACCAGATGTATCAGAGCATGCACATAACTGATATATAACCTAAAGAATTAAAATAGGAAACTCTCTGAATCGGTCTTTCTGTGCTATACATTTTAAAACAACAAAATACGAACTTAGATCTACCAAATAAAAAACTAAGACTCAGCAACAACTCAAGCAAAATGGATAAAAAAATATATAAATCATAAGCTCAGAGTTAGGAGCAGTCTTTGACATCCTGTCTCAAGAAAATACATTGAAATACAATTGATGGTGCTGATAACATTACTATAGGACTAATCCTGAAAGGATTGCCCTAAAAAATTTAATTATCCTAAATAATTAATCACCCTAAATAAATTAATATACACACATATAGTTAATTAACAAGTTTTAGTATTTTAACTATTATTGGTAGCAAATTACTTGGAAGTAACTTCTGAGAACCACAGTCATGTCATCTTAACCTCAGGAATATAATGCAATTACTAGAACTGAAGCAAATGCAGATACTACAAAAAAGATCTACAAATTCAACTAAATAACAAATATAAACCCTAAATAAAGATTTGACAGAAAACTATAGATGAGGGGGAAGTTTTTATATCAAATATAAGAAAAAGTGACTAGCTCTAATATACATAAAGATCTCCATTACAAATATAAAAATTATGGATACAACTATCATAAAGATCCAAATAAAATGGCAAAAAACATTTTATATGAGAAAAATAAAATATAGCCTGTAATCAAAAAAAGTCCATCTTTTTTCTAGAATTAAAAAAATTAAGGTAGTAATAAGGTAGGTACCATATTACGTCTTATAAATCAGCAAAATTTTTAACTATTAAAAGCAAATCTCGGTACATATTTGGCAAAGTGGCAGTGAAAACTTTCATTCATACATTGTATAAACATTTATTAATTGCTTTTCATGTACAAGGCACTTTAGACTTGTCTGTTATTGGCATCATTAACACCTAGTATAATTATTATGATTACTCGTGAATTAAAATCTAAAGTCAAAACTCTTCATATCCTTTGACCCAACACAGTCAATTGTTATTTACGGAGTCCACATTTGCGAATCTGCCTACATGCTAAAATTTATTTATAACCCCCAAATCAATACTCAAGACACTTCTATGGTCATTTATGGCAGGGAGCAGAGCAGGGACAAATTGCAATCGCCCAACTCACATGCTGTCAAACAAAAGCAACACTCTGCCTTCTTGTTCCAGCTCTCACAAGGTAAACAAAGGTCCTCCGAATCATCTATTTAGTATCACGTTTTTTAAATTTTTTTCGTGCTTTTTAAAGCAGCCTCCAAGCATAGTGCTGAGGTGGCTGTCTAGTGTTCCTAAGGGCAAGAAGGCTGTGATGTGCTTTTCAGAGAAAATACATATGTTAGATAAACTTCATTCAAGCATGAGTTATAGTGCTGTTGGCCATGAATTCAATGTTAATGAACCAACAATATACATTAAATAAAATGTCCTTAAATAGAAACACAAATAAAACAACGTTATAGATTCATCAGATGACAAGAATATTGGGACCAGAGGCTTGCAGGAATCTAACCCTGTATTTTCAATAGGGGCAATGATTCAGGATTCGCCAATTCAGTATTCACGGTGACTTTATAAAACATAACTACTATGAATAATGGGAATCAACTGTAAACCCATATCTAGAAATATATTCTTAAAAAATATATAAAAAAGGCCAGGGGTGGTGGCTCACACTTATAATCCTGAAGCACTCTGGGAGGCCAAGGCGGGCACATTGCTTGAGCTCAGGAGTTCGAGATCAG
>CAUYSK010057595.1:0-28024 GCA_963575035.1 Avahi laniger
GGATAGAAAGGACAGTCGTAACGGAATAAACTAAAAAACCAAGAACCCTTTAAAGAGTACATAATTTTTATGAAAAAAAATTTTAAGCAAAACAATATGAAAGTTCAAAAACATCTTAGTTTAATTCAATCTCCATTAACAGCATGTGTATTTACTGAAGGCCCATTAATGGTCCAATGTTAAGGCAGACTCTGAAGATACAAAATGATTAAAATAAGGTCTGTGGCCTCATGGAGTCTACAATCTAGTTTGGTTTTTTTTTTTTAAATTTTGTAAAAACAAACTATAACAGATGTTTCTCTACTAGACAGAAGTTAATAGCCTCATATTCCCAGGACTATGACAGTGCCTGGCCCATTACAGGCACTTAATGAATGACTGCTAAAACAGATGAAATGAATCAGCAGTATATCTTGAAGTGGTACTGAAATCAATAGTGTATAGGTGGAGGCCAGCTGCCTTTCCTCTCTTAAAAGTTGATCTTTCTGCAATTCCAAAGCTGAGAAAACAATTAAATGGATGTTGAAGCTTTGTGGACCCCACTCCACCCCCAATCACACACTACAACTATAGAAGCAACTCCCTATTACAAGAAGGCTCTGAAACCAATTCTGTGGTGCCCCTTGTTAAGAAGAGTCACATTCTACACCTTGGGAAGGATAATCAGCTGATACTTTAGCAACAAAGATGAAAACCAGGCCAGATGCAGTGTCTCATGCCTGTAATCCTAGCAACTCTGGGAGGCTGAAGCAGGAGGATTGCTTGAGGTCCGGAGTTTGAGACCAGCCTGAGCAAGATGAGCAAGAGCAAGACTCTCATTTCTACTAAAAATAGAAAAACACAAAATTAGCTGGGCAACTGAAAATAGAAAAAAATTAGGCGGGCATGGTGGCACGTATCTGAAGTCCCAGCTACTCGGAAGGCTGAGGCAGGAGGATCGCTTGAGCCTAGGAGTTTGAAATTGCTGTGAGCTAGGCTGACGTCATGGCTCTCTAGCCCAGGGCAATAGAGCAAGACAAAAAAAAAACAAAACTGGTTTTGTCTCCTTGTTTGCAATTGTTACCCATATACTAGGTAAGCAAGAAAGTTGGGCAGATGGCACCACAAATTTTTCTAGAAACTCCATCTCAATTTTGGTCCAAAAGATATGAAAAAAATTCCCAAATGAGTAACTTCACAAAAAAATTTTAGAGAAACAGGGTGAGGGGAAGTGGGGGTAGGGAGAGAGAAGAATATTGGTTGTCATGTATATATGTGAGTGTGTGTATACGCACACACCAAAGATGTGTAATTATTTATGTAAGAATAATAGTATCAATTGTCCAATGTTCAAAACTCTTTAAGACACATTCCTGTGATAAAGGCAGGATGAAATAGCCATTTTCCACTTGCATAAGGTATGAAGCCATGCTGAATCTGCAGACCTAACTGAGAATTGGCTTGTTTTATTTTCTAAATTAAGGAAAATATTCAGTGAACCCTTTTATAATTAGTCTTTTTGGTGTAAAACATACAAAAAAATCCCTGATAGTTTAAGAAACATATAGTTATAATATGTTAATCAGTCTAAAAGTTTATTCCCACGAAAATAGGGAAATAACCCCATGGATCCATGTAATACAGGTAGGAATTTTTGGACCTACATGGATGATGCAGCAAAGCTAATCCAGAGAGAAGTGGGAAGTTCCAAACCTGTATTCTAGAATGTTACGCTACTCAAATCAGCCCCGGTCATCACGACTGTGTTTATACGCATGAGTCTGGGGAGGGGAGGTGGTTTACTGGTGGGGACCTTGCTCACCATTTGACAAGATTTGCCTGTTTGCTCTAAATACTAGCAGGGACAACAAAGGAGAGCTAGGCAAGGGGTATGGGATATACAGGTCTTCTTCCCAACAACTTCCTTATCAGGTAATATTTGCAATGAAAGAAAGCCTTGGGGAATTTGCAAACAGACATTTATTATCAATCAGTCACCAAAAAGGTAGAAGAAACTTCATTTTTAAGCTAAGTCTCCACTCCCTGCTGTTTCAGGCAGTCTAAGGCAAATGCAGCAATGTTCTACGGCTATCCTTCAGGCAACAGAATGCTGGCGGGACACAGGAACCATGAAAGTTCTTTATGTTAATTAATGAATCCTCTAGTGCAGGTTCAGATAGTAACATTAGAAGTCCTTGTCATAGCCATCTCTGTAATGTAGACTCTTGATCCAGGTCCTTCAAATGTACACTATTATTGTTGGATATTTCATAGGCTGACAACCCGACAGTGTGATTAGAGTTAACCTGTACATACTCACACATATTATACTGTATATGGAAGTACTTTTCATTAGATAAGTACTTAAGTATACTACAGTTAACACAACACGGAAGTAACTGCCCTGCAAAATAACTTAAGTAGAACTATACAAATATCAGTGCTTCCAAAATAATAAATTCCCAGGCATTCAATTTCAGTTTTCAAATCAGGATCACTTCCATGAAGCCCTATGACTCTAGCTACCATTCACCTATAATTTTTTCTCGCAGGATCCAGAAACAGTGTCAAAAGTAATGTGGAAACCAGAAACCAGACACGAACTGCACAGCAAACACACGCATATTGGAAAAGTTATCAAAAACCCAAAGACCATTTATAGTATTAAAATCCAAATGACTGAAACAAATTTAAGTCCTTTTAAGAAAATGAAACTTTGAAGAAAAAAATGAGTAACACAGCATTTATCTGACAAACATTTATAGACTTCCTACAAGATGCAAGGCCGCGTGGTGGAATTAAAATTTATTAATAGTAATTAGGGGCACGATACTCAAAATGTAAGAGGAAACTTCAGGCAGCAGTGACCATTTGCATCAATTGATGGGAGCTGCACGCTAGGCTTTGAAAAATGGATAGTGTGTTGACAGGTGAAGGCAGGGAGTGGGGTGTGTGGGGGCAGCACCAGTGGGGCATAAATAAAGGGAATACGTGGGCTGCCCCCTATTGGAGGACACTGTGAATACCAGTCTGAAGAGCTCTGATGTAAAACAGGAGGCTCTAGGGAGAATCCAAGCCATGTGAGCTGGAGAGGGATTTAGGCAAGGTGGTGCTTTAGGAAAAGACCAATCAGGAGGTTTCCTGCGAGAGTGTGTGAGTGCACAGGAGATGCGAGACTGAACCAGGTTAGAAAAAGTAGGAACTGGCGATAGAACAGGTATGAGAGGTCTTTCGGAAGAACGGCCGGTGGAGCTTTGACCATTAAATGTGAAAGCTGAGAGAGAAGTCAAAGGTTGAGAATAGCAGTGTATGCTGGTACAGGGAGGTGAGCTACAGTCTGCCTTTCCTAGTAACAGGATCTGTGACCTTCATATCTTTATTTCCTTATCTACAAACTAAAGCTATTAGACACCGAGATCTCTCAAGTCCCTTACAACACTGATTTTTTATCATTCTAAGGTTCCAAGGCTTTAAGTTTTGTTGGCTGCGAGAACTCTAGTACAAGGTACAGACAGTGAAGTCAAAAGGTGTGCTTTTAAATAAAGGATATTCTACACATGTATGGGACAACAGATGCTTCAAAAAATGATTTTAAGGCCCAGTGTAGTAGATCACACCTGTAATCCCAGCACTTTGGGAAGCCAAGGAAGGAGGGTGGCTTGAAGTCAGGAGTTTGAGACCAGCCTGAGCATAGTAAGACCCCATTCTCCACAAGAAATAGAAAAATTTGTCAGACGTGGTGGCACCTGCCTACTCTATGTAGTCCAAGTTTCTCAGGAGGCTGAAGCAAGAGGATCGCTTGAGCCTGGGAGTTCAAGATTGCAGTGAGCTGTGATCACGTCAGTGTATTCCAGGCCAGGCAACAGTCTCCAAAAAAAAAACAAAGATTTTTTAAGTTGACTCTGGATTATTATTTAACTGTTTTCTGGATTACAACAGAGTTAGTGGAAAGAGCAAAAGCTATGAAGCCAAACAGACTCTTGTTAGAATCCAGATCTGCCAAATGACCTTGAGCAAGTCACTCAGTGTCCCCTAAGTCTCGGTATTTAATCCATAAATGAGATGCACTAGTGGGGAAAATCAGAGATAACAAAGAGCTGGCACCACGTTTGGCTGGCAGCTTCTCCACAGACGGCTCTGCCGACCTCCTTATTTCAGGGTTTTTAACTTTCCACTCTCCTTCACTGCTGCAGTCAGATAAGATACTTTATTTTAAATTTAAAAAAAGGATTTATGGGCTGCGCAGTAGCTCACGCCTGTAATCCTAGCACTTCAGGAGGCTAAGGTGAAATTTCTCTCTCTAACCCAGACAGCTCCTCTAGCTCCTGATCCATATGTTCAGCTGTGGATGCAACACCTCCACCTGGCTATCCCACAGGCAGCTCACTCAAACTCAGTGTGCCCCACAATCTGTATCATACAGTCTAACATCCCAACCCTCAAAGCCTATCCTTCTCCTGGGTCCCCGTCTCTGTTAGCGTGGCTACTATACATCCAGGTGGTTGTGCCAGAAACCTGTGGGTCCTCCTTTCTCTTCACAAGCTCGTAGCCAATCCTAGTTAATTTTCTCTCCGAAATTTCTCCTCAATCTATTTCTCCCCACGTACCCCTAGCCCAAGCTACTACCTTCCACCCGGACTACTGCAGCACCCTGACTCATCTCTGTCCAACCTCTTTTTTCACTCCTCCACCACGATGCATTCTCCAGGAGCCAGAGGCAACATTTAAAAAAAGAGACCAACAAACAAAAGTGATCACCTTCTGTTTAAAATCATCAATGATTTTCTATTGCTTTTAGGATAAAGAAACACGTCCTTCCACAATCTTCAAGGCCCTGCATGCACTGCCTCATTTCAACCACTTCACCCTCCTCAATGTTTCATGCTACGCTGGCCTTACCCCAATGGCCTTCATACATATGATTTTCTCAGCCTTCGCCACGCCCACACCCTCTTCACCTAGTTACTACTCACTAGCCAGGACTCAGACCCATCAGCACTACCTTCAGGAAAATGCCACTAACTGGTCCAGACTAGATCAGGTGTCCTACTCAGACGTTCTCGTGGCACCTGTGAAGCACTCATTACATTCAACTAAAACAATGTCTGTTTCACCCACCAGACCGTGAGCTCGGCAGAGCAAAGGGCAGGAGCCAGACCGACCTTGTTAGCCGACGTTTCCCCTATACACAGTGCCTTGCAGACGTGAAAGACTCAGTATACATTTGTAGATGAATCAATGAACTAACCACTTACTATCCACGCATGCATCGATTCCATGCAGCTATCCACTTAGCTGATACACAGAGAGTGTAGGAGGGCGTCACCTCAACTTTCCTTAGAATTTTTGACTTTTATTCTGGTTATCTTTCCTTTGTTGAATGTATGCCTTAAGTTTCCCACAACTAGAATGCTCTGATAGAAATGCTTATACTGGAATTGTGAAAACATCAAAGGAGGCCAAGATAATGCAGGGGGTTAAGGCAATCCTCCAACATAGAGAAAAAGAAAAATCCAATTGCAGGGGCACAGTGGGGAGCAAACTAGCAAAATTAGTGATACATAGTTAAGGAAAACTACTCAAGTCAGCTCAAAATTTCCATAAATTTCTCTTAACTCACCCTTAAAGTGTAGCATACCTAGTCTTACATATACGATCTTACAGAGTAACTCACGCGTACTAAAGTTTGAGAATTACTAAGTTAAAACACAGTAAAGAATAAAGCAATATGCAGATCGGTAGGCAAACCATTCTGTCTTAAGATGCTGTCAAATTCCCATCTGGAAGGAAGACACAACAGTAATCTAAAGTGGCCCACTTGCCTACAGGGCTTATTTCATTTTTCTGTACCATTAACCCCCCTAACCTTAATAGATGCTCATAGATATATATGTTGTAATGCAACAAGTTCCTATGTGTGGAACGTACTAGGATAGGGCCTAGCACATAGTAGATGTGGGATTTAAACACATGGCTTGCTAGATCAAAACCACACACACACATTGTTCTTCGGAAAGCTGTAAAAGAGAACGCCACCAATTGCTTCCTGTCTTTCCAGGCTGGCATTGCTTACTGCAGCCACACTAAAGAGCCAGGACTCTTAGGCCTTTGGAATCTCCCAATGGAGTCCCATCTTACATGGCGTTAGGAGCTGGAGGTGTGCAGGTAAGTTAAAAGACCACATAATATTCCTCTATTGTAGTAGGACTTCTTGTCAGAAATTAAGACAACTAAAAGAAGAAGAGAACTGACAAAGTTTGGATTTGTGGGCAGATATCTGGGGCATGCCCTAGCATCTGTGTCACGGGCCAGGGAGATGTCAGGACACCACACAACAGTAACAAGAAGTTTGCTCCTTCTTGCTATTCACCTGATGCAGGTAGTCAGTGCCAGCATGTCCAACAGCAAGAAGGGGGGAAATGAGACATTTCCACACAGAATGTCTATGAACACAGGGGTAAAAGCACAGAAGGCATGGAGCAAACTGAGGGACTGGGACTGATCCCTCTGGTGGAGCTAAACTATTTACGAACAGTCAGTAACTCACAGACAGTGGGCCCATCTTTGCAGGAGCCTATGTTCTTTATATTACTTCATTTCAAAGATATTCTAAGCACTTCCACTATTCTTCGGGTAATAACGTCCAAACCCTTTCCCTGTGTCAATGTCATTTTCTAAACAATTCTCTTCAATCATACCATTTCACTCATCAAGCCAAGGACAAGTGATGTGAGCACAAGAACAGCCTTCCTTATAGGGTCAGTGGAAGACTCGAATAGTCTTGAGCATCTCAAGTACAGCAAGGATGGGATTTCCAAATTTCCACATAAAAAAGGAATTTCTCGATAACAGACTACTATTTTCCCATACCCTTAAAGAAAGGGTAAGCCATTTGTTGTTTTTCATTTGAATATAATCAACCAAATTAGACACACAAGTACCTTCTATGCCAAAATACTTAAATAAAACCACCCGAAATTTTCCCTGATGACAACCTCTACACACCTTAAGAATTTATATGAGCCTTACATGAAGTTGTTAAAGGAATGTACTGATAGAGTAACTGCTTTTGCTAAACAACAGTATTTTAGGAATACTGAGATATGCTAGGGGGACTAGACCTTGATCCACTGTCATATTCCACAGAGCTGTGTTTTGTCACTCAATCATACAAAATAATATTTCTCACACTAAATGTTATAGTTTGAAGATGAACCAAAGTAGAATTTTTGCTAAAAATATGAAAGCACAAAGGCTCTCTCCAAAAAGAGAAAAATACTGAGTATATACCTTTTTTGAAAGTATAAACTGGTTCAACCACTTTGGACAAGAGTTTCGCAGTATCTATTAAGACAAATATCCATCTTACCCCATGATATAGCAATTCTGCCCCTACATACATGTCCAAGAGAACTGAGTGACTAAACACACAAAAGAACATGTACGAGAGTATTCATAACAGTTTTACCCATAAAAACCACAAACTACCAACAACCCAAATATCTGTCAACAGAAGAGCCAATATACAAATTGTGGGTATATTATACAATGGAATGTTATAAAGGAAAAAATAAAAAAGAACTGCTATCTGTACAACATGGCTGAATCTCAGAGTGAAAGAAGGCTGATATAAAAGAACACAGTGTGTGATTCTGTTTATATAAAGGCCAGGAACAGATAAAACTAATCTATGGTGCTGAAAAAGTCAAAACAGTGGCTAATTCTTATGGAGAGGGGGTGTGAACATGAAATGGGAAGGGGACCAAGAGAGCCCCTTGGGTGAGAAAAAGTTGTGTATTTTGATCACAGTGGTGGTTTTCACAGTGGTGGTTACAGGGATATATACATGTGTGCAAATGCATCACTCTGAATATGTAAATTACACCTTAGGAAAAAAAATCAGTACAGGACTTTCCACAGAGCAAAGCAAGAAGTAATGATAAAGGGGGAAAGGATAGATTTGTCTATATAAAAACCATGTAAACTGTGTAAAACTTCACTATGAAACATAAAGGTCTTGTAGAAAATTAAAAGGTAACTGACTCACAACTAGGTATATATTTACAATGTACATGGTAACAGATTAATATCCTAAATATATACCTCATGATCTAAGTACACACAAGAATAAGTACCCATCAAATAAAAAATTAGCCAAGATGTCAACAGGAAGTTTTCAAAAGAAACACTAATACTCTGGCTTGAACCCTGAACAACCATCTCAGGTGAGTAAACGTATCATGTCAGTGTATCTTGCAACAAGACCCCAAATCACAGTCAGCCAGAAGTCTGCCAGTTATCTTATACAGCATCAGTCATTTCCCTCATAACAAATAAGAAATAAGATACTTCAGTTTTATTTTCTGGCCCTCTCCTTGTGGCAGATGGCATTTTCCTAGTATAAGGACGAGACTGAGGTAGAATTTGTATCCCCTCTCCACTAGTAGCAGCCAACCATTGCCTGGGATTGGGGTGAAGGGGAGAGTTACCTGTCCGTCCTCCAACAGGTGACTTTTGTTTTAGCTCAGTGAAGGTTCTGGGATGTGGGTGAGTTTTGTGCCTGTCTTCCAGGGACAGCTGATCAAAACCCCGTATTCATGCAAGCCCCAAGTGCAGATGGGCTTCTCTGGGTACTTCTGCTCCACCCTCAAACTCTGCATCATGAGGGGACTCTCTCAGGCCTCCTGCCCTGCCCACAAATGCTTCTTATAAGTACCTGGTAGAGTAACGTGGAAATGAGCTAATGAACGGGTGCAGACTCTCCTGGTGTCTGAGACTTCCAGGAATTCTGAGCTATCACGATACACCACAGTCTTTAAGAATATGTTAAGATTTCAGTTATTCTCCTCTTACCTACTTTTATGGCACCTCTAACTCTCTGCCAAAGCTCAAACAGTTCTGCCTCTTGTTGGAGGGGCTTGTGACCCTTTGTAATTCAGTTCACCTGGTTGCTTTGCAAGCTCTGCTCAGTTATCTACTCAAAAAAAAAGAACTATGATTTTATATATTATCTGGCTTTTTCTCCTATGGCTTTATAGATCCTAAGTGAAAAGACAATTCAGAAAATACTGTGAAACGAATGCAAATGAAAGCACAACATATCAGAGTTTGGGGGATATAGCTTATCCAGTACTTAGAGGAAAATTTGCAAATTTAAATGCTTAAATAAGAAAGAAAAAGGGCTACAAATAAATAATCTAAGCTTACAATTTAAGAAGCTGGTATGGGAACAGCAAAGTAAATCCAAAGCAGTAGGAAAAAGAAAATGATAAAGAAAAAAAAGCCTTAAGAAAATATTAGCAAGTTGAATTCAGAAGTCAACTATATCCACTTCAAACTGGTGAAGCAACTTTGGATTCCTGAGATAATACATCACGAGCAGTGAGATGTATCCCAGGAATCCAATGTTGCTTCACCAGTTTGAAGTCAATAAAATTTGGCACATTAACAGAATAAAGAAAAGCATATGATCATCTCAATATATGCAAAAAAAGCACTTGAAAAATTAAACAGCCATTGCGACTAGACTAAATAAAAAAATTAGCAAACTAAAAATAGTAGGGAACTTTTCCAACTTGGTAAAAAACATCTATAAGAAACCCCCAGCTAACATAATACTTAATGGCAAAAGACTATGTGCCTTTTCCCCAAGACTAGAAAAACAGCAAGGATGTCCAGGGTCACCACTTCCAGTCAAGATTCTATTGGAGAACCTAGCCACTGGAGTAAAGCAAGAAAAATAATTAACAAGAACACATATGGGAATGGAAAAGTAGAAAATTAAGACGACGGACAACACCAGGTATTGGTGAGAATATGGAGCAGCCAGAACTCTCACAGAGCTGGTTGTAATATAATATGGTACAGACACTTCAGGGAGCAGTTTGATGGTTTCTTAAAAAGTTAAATACATACCACATGACCCATCTATTCCACTTCTAGGCATTTACCCAAAAGAAATTAAAACAAATATTCACACAAAGACTTGTATAAAGAATGCTCACAGTTGATTTATAATAGCCAAAAACTGATAACTCAAATGTCTGTCTATAGGATATCAGATAAACAAATTGTGGTGTATATATACAATTGAATACCATTCAACAACAAAAACGAAATTAACCACTGATGCATGCAATGACATGGCTGAACTTAAAAACACGCTGAGTAAAAGAAGCCAAATACTAAAGAGTACATACTATATGGTTTATTTTAAATTCTCTAGAACACATAAGTCAGATCTAAAGTGCTAGACAGCGGAATAAGCAGTTGGATGGGGCTAGAGCTGGAGCTTTGGCCATAAAGGAGGCACAATGGTTCTATATTCCAAAATGTTCTATACTGGAAAATGGCAAACTAAAACCTGTAGGGTGGCTGCCTGTTTTGGCAAATAATGTTTTACTGAAACACAGCCATGCCCGTCCATTTGCACTATTAGGGCAGAGTTGAGTAGCTGCAACAGAGACCATATAGCCTGCAAAGTCTAAAACATTTGCCTCTGGCCCATTATGTAAAAAGTTTGCTGACACCTGTTCTATTTCCCTATCTTACTTGAGGTGATGGAGTTACAAGGTTATATGAATGTGTCAAAACATACTGAACTACACATTTTAAATGGATATATTTCTCGTACATAAAATAACACCTCAATAAAACTGATTTAAAATGAGCAACTGCTTTGAAGAGGATAAATCATGACGTAAAAACAAAATATTCTTCCCAGAAATTTAACAAAGAAAAGGCTATGACAGAAAGGGAAGTCCAGAATAAGCCACCGTGGCACAAAATTATTTTGAGCCAAAGGCACTGGAGTTCCTGAAATTCCTTATCTGCCTAAAAGCAGAGCCTCCCAAAAGAACATAATTTTCATAAATCCCCTCCCCAGGAGTAACTCTCATCTTCTCTTCGTGGAGAATTCCACACCACAACCAAACAGGCACCGTCACAAAGCTACTACATCTCCCATTTATTCTAAGGACCATTCATCTTTCCAAAAAGTCATGTTTTCCCGTAAGTGATCTTTCTCCCCTCCCCATTATGAGAAATCTGTTCTCCCAGAAGGGCCCTCCACCCACCCGCCTCTATCCACAAGTAAGATGGTACACAAGCCCCAAATTCTGACTGCCTCACTGAGTCACATTTATTTATGAACTCCTGTGTATACGTTCGTAATTAAATCTGTTTTTCTCTTGACAATCTCTCTTTTGTCAGTTTAATTTGCAGGCCCCCAACAACCAAATATAAGAGAATGAAGGAAAAGGGGTTTTCCCTCCCCAATAGACACAAAATATAAGGCAAAAGAAACAAAATTGTGCTTATAAATGAACTTTAAATAGCACATTACTTTAGATATGGTACATTATTTCTTTTTTAGACCAGAATATTATTTTTATTACTGTAAAGTTGATTGGAAAATGTGGTTTTAGTTTAGTCAAAGCCTGTTAAAGGCAAGACCCTCAACGCCAATGTGATGTCTACTTACTCCCTCTCTTATGTCACCTCTTCAAACGCCTCCATCTCCCCCACCCCACCTATGGGAACACACACACTTACACAAACCAGCTGCCTCATGTGTTCCTACCAGAGAGGAAAGAAAGAAGGACTCTAGTTATACCTAATGCTAATATGCTCAGATTAGCTACTATAGTAAATTCCTACTTCAAAAGTCTCCTTTTTAATAGGAATTTTTATAAAAGAGTTTCATAATACCATTTTTTATTATCTTAAAATTGTCACTTTGAAGCAATATAAACCATAGTAAGTAAAAACCAAGAAGGTAAGTAAGAGCTCTGGGGGGAATTTGTTACCACTTAATCATAAAACCCAACTAGAAATGTACTATGAAAAACTTGCAAAAAATTTATTTATCAGCA
Organism: Avahi laniger; assembly: GCA_963575035.1. Taxonomy (NCBI): domain Eukaryota; kingdom Metazoa; phylum Chordata; class Mammalia; order Primates; family Indriidae; genus Avahi; species Avahi laniger. Next base: position 11,853 of record CAUYSK010057595.1, read on the forward strand.
ATGAGGCTTTCAATATCAGACACCCCAAATAATTGATGCCTGGAATGAAAATTCTATATAGTAACTGATAATATATTTAACACTGAGTGCTAAGCTATAAATTTACTTAGAAGTTAAAGTCAAGGCATATGTATGAAACTTCAAATTCTAAGTCAACATTCATTTGCCCATGCTTATTTGTTATTAAAACCACATGTTGGCACTGAATCACTTTATGGTTCATTTGAGACAAACATGCAGAAAATTGTGGGAAACAAATAGAGCCCTAGAAGTCTGTTAAAGGCAAGACACTCAATGCCAATGCAACCTCAGTTATGAAGCTTTATGAAGCCTAAGCTGTGTATTTGTGGTTGAAAAGAGGTTTGTCTTAATAAGAAAATTCCACTGCAGCTGTAATGGGATTAAAACTGTAGCAATCACTGATCAAGTTTTTATTTTTATCCCATTAACTGGAAAACATGGATCCCATTACTTGTTTAATCAGAAAATGTGTGCCAAAACTTCAAATGCTATCTTCAACTAGTTGTACATTTAAATTTTGTAGGGTAAAAGCATCCTATTTTTAAAAACCTAAAGCATGTATTAAACTAGTAAAATAATATTAACACAAAGGACTCCTTCCTTGAAAGACACTTTGCTTATACCCTAAAGGCAAAAACAGAATCATCTCAGAATCCCCACTCTCACCCATATAATTATCTTCAAAGTTCCTTTCAGACAACTTTATAAGTATTTTAAAGCCAGTTTGCTATGGTTTGAATGTGTCCCCCAAAGTTGATGTGTTAGAAACTTGATCCCCAATGTAGTGTTGAGAGGTGTGGCCTAATGGGAGGTGTTTGGGTCACGGGGGCACCAGCCTCATGAATGGCTTAATACAGTTATCTCAGGAGTGGGTTGCTTATAAAAGGATGAGGTTGCCCATGCTCCCCCCGCCCCCGCTCTCTCACTCTCCCCCTCTCCTCCTTCATCCTTCACCCTTCTGCCACAGAATGACACAGCAAGAAGGCCCCTGCCAGATGCTGGCCCCTTAATCCTGGAATTCCCAGCCTCCAGTACTTTAAGAAATAAATTTCTATTCATTATAAAATACCTTGTCTATGGTATTCTTTTACAGCAGCACAAAACAGACTAAAGACAAAGTTTCTCCTGATAATTCTGAATCTAAATATTAATAGCATACCACTCTTAAAATATGACAAAAAGCAGGCAGAAAGCTAAGTAATGAGAAAGTATAATAACATCCCCCAAGAAAATTTTTTAAAAAATGTAAACCCAACTTTTGCCATTGTTTCCACTATCCCACAAATCAAACAACAACCTGCTTCATCTCTTCTTCCCTGTAATAATTTCATGTACTCTGTCCCCCCATCCACTGGGCACACAATTCAAATTCACAAACCTTTAAAAGACCTCTACAATTTGTTAAGCATGATTTGTAAAGAAGTGAAAGAGAATCAAATCCCTACACTAAACAGATTCTCAAACTTGAAGGAATATCCAACAAAAACTATCAGCACTCCACAGCAGTATGTTCTGAGAGCAGAGAACCAGAGGTTTTGGGGCTAGGGTGTCCCTTACTAGACAGGACAACACCACAGCTAAGCCAAGATGCACAGATTCTCATAATGCTATAAAAGTCAAGCAAAGTACTCTAAATAGAGAGAACAGTATACACCTTAGCATGTATCATCATAATCTGGAGGGCTTCTTAAAAACAGTTTCTAGGCCCTATCTCCAGATTTCCAATTTAGGTAGGGCCTGAGAATTTGCATTAACATCAAATTCCCAGGTGATGCTGATGATCTTGATCCAGGATTAACACCGTGAGAACCATAGGTGTAAGCAGATTTGCATGGCCTGTTTGGAGAATCCTAGTTAAGTTTCCCGTGGTTGGAGCACAGATTGGCATTGATTTACAGTAAAGTTCCCCATTAAATTAGTTTCCTCTTTTTTTTTTTTTTTTAAGGTGGGCTACACTCATTTTAAAGATCATGACTACTGGGATAAAAATGACCAATGTTAACATACAAAAGAATTAAAGGCCCCAAAAGCACAGGCAGTAAAAGTAAAAACAGACAAAACAGGATCATGTCAAACTAAAAGCCTTCTGTACAACAAAGGAAACAATCAACAGAATGAAGACACAAAATATTTGCAAACCATGCATCTGATAAGGAATTAATATCCAAAATAAATAAAAAATTCAAATAACTCAATCACCAGAAAACAAATAGCCTGATTAAAAAATGGACAAAGGACCTGAATAGACATTTCTCAAAAGAAGACACACAAATGGCCAACAGGCTGGGCACAGTGGCTCATGCCTATAATCCTAGCACTCTGGGAGACTGAGGCAGGAGGATCTCTTAAGGTCAGGAGTTTGAGATCAGCCTGAGCAAGAGTGAGACCCCATCTCTACTGAAAATAGAAAAAATTAGCTGGGTGTGGTGGCATGTGCCTATAATCCCAGCTACTTGGGAGGCTGAGGCAGGAAAATCACTTGAGCCCAGGAGTTTGAGGTTGCTGTGAGCTAGGCCACAGCACTCTAGCCCAGGTGACAGAGGGAGACTCGGTCTCAAAAAAAAAAAAAAAAAAAAAAAAAAAAACCACAAAAAAACAAATGGCCTACATGAAAAAATGATCAATATCACTAATCAGAGAAATGCAAATTAACACATTGACTACCACACTAGAAAAAAATTTTTTTTCCTTGGGGCCACAGCATTTTATTACAAAAATAGGAAAAAAACTTCTAAAACAAAACAATCCTTTTTAATTTAATGAAAAATTTATTTTTTATTGTTTTCTGCGCATGAGTTATATGTAGCTTGAAAAACAGGTCTCATAGCTTCCAAGGGGAAGAGATGTGTGAGCTACATATGCTTCACTAGGCCCCAGGCTCAGAACTGGCCTGAGTTAAATACAACTTACATGGCAGTAAATGTGTTAAAACCACAGTGAGTTATCACCTCACACCTGTTAGGATGGCTATTATCAAAAAGACAATGGTAACTGTTGGTGAGGACATAGAGAGAAGGGAACACCTGAACACTGTTGGTGGGAATGTAAATTAATACAGCCATGATGGAAAACAGTATGGAGGTTCTTCAGAAAATTAAAAATAGAGCTACCATATGATTCCACAATCCCACTACTGGGTTTATATCCAAAGAACATGAAATCAGTATTTCAAAGAGATATCTGCACAACCACGTTCACTGCAGCATATTCACAATAGACAAGATACGGAATCAACCTACCAGTCTATCAATGGATGAATGGATAAAGAAAACGTAATACACATACAAGAGCTGTCCTCAAAGTATCCAGCCATGTAATATGTTCTCGTTGTATTAACAATGGCTGGATACTTTCCCGAGAGCCTTCATACATAAGGGAGTACTACTCAGCCTTTAAAAAGAGGGAAATCCTGTCATTTGCAACATGATGAACCTGGATGAAATTACATTAAGTGAAATAAGCCAGGGACAGAAATAAATACCACAGGATCCCACTTATATGTGGAATTCAAAAAAGTCAAAGTCACAGAAGCAGAGAGTAGAATGGTGGCTGCCAGGAGCTTGGGGGTTACAGAACGGGGTAGGGTGTATTGGGGAGACACTGGTCAAAGAATACAAAATTTCACTTAGATAGGAGCAATAAGTTCGAGTTATTGTACAACATGGTGTCTACAGTTAATAATCATATATTGTATCCTTGAAAAATCTCTAAAAGAGTAGATTTTAAGTGTTTTTACCACAAAAAAAAGTAAGTATGTGAGTAATGCATAGGTTAATTAGCTCAATTTAGCCATTCCATAACGTATGCATATTTCAATACATGTTGTACTTGACAAATCCTTACAATTTTTGTTAATTAAAATAATTAATCTCGCCTCTTCTCTGTCCCTCCCCCTCTCAGCCCCTCCCCGCCCACTCTTACCCCTTCTTCCTCTCCCTTAAAATGTGGTATATCAATACAATGTAATATTATTCAGCCATAAAAGGGAATGGAGTTCCGATAAAATTTTACAAACTACAACATGGATAAACCTTGAAAACATTGTGCTGAGTAAAATAAGTCAGATATGGGATAAATATTTCATGATCCACTTACACAAAATATCTAGAACAGGCAAATTCATACAGACAGAAAGTAGATTAGAAGTTACCAGGGGCTGGGGTGAGGGGAGAAAGGGAATTATTGCTTAACGGTTGCAGAGCTTGTGTTTGGGGTGATGAAAACGTTTGGGAAATAGATAGTGGTAATGTTTGCACAACATTGTGAATGTAATTAATGCTACCGAATTACACGCTAAAAATGGTCAAAATGGCAAATTGTACATTTATTTTATCAAAAAAGTTCAAGTTTAAAGTAATTTAATTAAAAGTTTAATCTCAATTATTTGTCTAAAAGCCCACTAAAGATTACATTGCTGTCATCAGTACTTTGATTTCATTGAGCTGAACCCTTAAGTTATAAAACATGTTACGTTGATCCAGTTTTATCTACCGTATTTACATGCTCACAAACAAAACCTGCTCATAGTTTTAACCAAATTTAGTCAAAACAATTGTGAAAGAAACTGTGAAAGAAACTAGCTCATTAATGACAGACCAGGAAGGTATAAAAAAGCTACAAAAGCAGGTCTGTTTCAAAGAGAAATTATCTAACTTCATTTCCCTCTAATCATATGAAAAATGAGCTACCTAATGAAAGCACATGAAGTTTTTTGATGAAATAAAATGGACCAACAGGGCACATTATATACTGGTATGTTATCTTTGCCTATAATTTTTATTTCCTTAGCCATAATACGAATTTTCCCAATATATATGGTCTCACTTGCTTCTGGCACCTCTCAACTTTCAATACTTTTGGTACTTAAAAACAAAGAAGAAAGAGAATAAACAATTACATTAATTAGACCCAAATTATAAATAGGCTCCTGACATACAGGAAATTTGTAGTAAGATATGCCATCTTACATACTGCTCTACTTCACCATGGTTCTACAAACCTGACTTAAGTGATGCTAACTCTTAAGTTCCTTGTGGGTGGCTGTGACTCTGCCTTTACTGTTTATTTTGTAGCCTCTGACATTTATTAATAGAAAAGATATCAGTGTTAAGTGAAAGTCTGGTTAAGTATAGCATAAGTCACATAGGGGAAAGGATCACTCAAATTCGTGATTTTAAAAATCCTTCTACCCTTAATATATAAACTTGGTATCTGTTAACGTCATTGTTTAAAATCCTAACCAGGAGTTCCAATTTTTACACCACTGATCATATTACGTAATCATAATACTCTTAGAGAACCACCTTAGAACAAAAAATATTCAGATCCACCTGAGAAAAAAAGGACACGTTCTCTCCTGTCTTTAAATTGGAGAAAAACACTTATTAATGGAAAAGAACTTCACTCCTATATTTAGACACTGCTTCTTCAAACTTCTCACAATGATGAGAATTCAGCAAACTCAACGAACTTGCGAATTATTTGGGGGGAGTGGGATGGACATCATTTGGAAATAGTTTTGGCTTCTGGCAGTTTCAAGTGTAAAGATTTAGTTCCTAGAAAATTGCCAGTTGCTTAATAAAGAATCCTAGAATTTTAAAAAGTGATACTACTGTGTTATAAGAACTACAAGATGTACTTTTTGGTGACCAAATCTTTCAGGTTTCTTAACATTATGGAGTAAAATGTTGGAAAATTTATCAGGGTTTTTTGACTCTAGAAGTCATAATAAATGTCATAAATTATCTTCTGAATATTAATATATCAATTTTTATCACAGTTCATTTGGTAAATGGAAAGTATTGAAAACTGCAAGTTCTGCATTCAGCAAGAAATTATCCAAGATTTCTACCCACACAGGTTCAATCAGTTCCACGTACAGTTAAAAAGAAGACTGGATATAATGGTCCTAAAAGCATTTTTAAAACTGTATTAGTGAATAAAGAACCCTGAACACTTTACACCCTCATGGTTCTCGAAAGCACCAGTGTGCGATGCAGCATATATCTGTTAGTGTGTTCAGCAGTCAGGAATTACGACCGAGTATGCCGGTACAATGGCATCACCACAAGCAACGCGAAACACCTAGCCAAAGCTCAGGAGCCACCCCATGCTTTTGAGTCATCCTTCTCCTGCAAAAGTAGAAGAAAAATACGAAAATGGACAAACAGAACTGAGCAGAAAAGACAAGTTTTAATATTAGTTGTAAGATCTAACAAAAGGTAGGCTCCTCAATCTTTTTCAATCAAAGTCACTGTGGTAGGCAGAATTTTAAGATGGTCCCAGAGATTCCTGCTTCCTGGTATACATGCTCTGTATAATCCTCTCCCCTCCAGGAAGGATGGGACTGGGAATAGGATGGAGCAGAGTCCTCTGATTAGGTAACACTTCATGACCAAAGTGAAAGGATTTTGCTGATGCAATCAAGGTCCTCTATCAGCGGGGCTCTGAGTTCATCAAAAGGGAGATTATCCTGGATTCAAGGTAAGTCCTTAGAAGGACTGGCCCCTTCCTAAAGAGATCTGAAGTGTGGGAGAGTCTCTTGCTGGCTTTGAAGAAGTAAACTGCCACGCTGTGAAAAGGTGTATGGAGGGGCCACGTGGCAAGGTCCCAAGGGCAGTCCCTGAAGCTGAGTGTGGTTCCCATCCTGTCTATAACTAGCAAGAAAGCGTACCTTAATCATGCTGCCACAAGGACAAGAAATCTGCCAACAGCCCTGAGAGGCTGAAGAGGACTCCGGGCCCCAGCTGAGATCGCAGTCCCTGCCAACATCCTGACTGCTGCCGTGTGAAACACTGAGCAGGGAACTCAGCCTCACAGCACCAGGCCTCTATCTACAGAACCGTGACATTATAAAGACACAGTGTTCTAAGCCACTAAGTCTGCCGTAACTTCTTACATAGCAACAGAAAACCAATGCAGTCATCTAAAGCACCTCTAGATGTTCCCCCAAGTGATCCTGACATTACATGACCCCTTCTTGAAGTTACTCATTGCAACAGAGTGAAAAAGGAGGGACGCCATAGTTAAATGATCTTGACTAGCGTTAAAAGTTTCAGGAATCCTCCAGTATTTTCTGACTCACAGCCTAAATTTTACCTAGAAGGTATTTTGCTGATATGACCTAGCCACCTCCTTTTTTAGCCAAGATGCAGAGAAAGAGCTGACCTCCCCAAGCCCATGGCGCTAATGAACAAGCAGAGCAGGAGCTAGAGCCCCGGCCCCAGCACATTTAGCTGGTCCCTCAGAAATCTGTCAGGTGGCCTCTTAAAGATATCAACAGTTGGGCTTGGCTGGAGAAGAGGAGAAGGGAAGAATATCTCCTCTCTCTGTTGCTGCAGCAAATTGCCTGCAAAATAACTACTGCATGCTTTAGAAAAGTGGGGTTTACAGCAAGTATTTTAAAAGATTCAAAGACAAAAAGCAGCATTAAATATGTCCATGGTAACTAGAACACAATAACTACTATATTATATTAAATAATAATGTCTTCCATGTCTTTCCATCCCCCGACGACATTTAAGGTGCTACTGACACCTACTGGGTAGAAGCCAGGGATGCTGTTACATCCTGCCATGCACAGGAGAGTCCCCCACTGCACAGAACTATCGGACCCTGAAACCTGCTTTCAGAATCAGTTATCCCTCTTTATCCTTGTTGACCCTTTGCCCTGTGACACTTAGCAACTTGGTTTGCCCCAACTGTGCTCTTACACACTCAGAAGACAAAGCTTTCCCAAATCTCAATTTTCTTTGGCTTGAACTTAAAACATAAGCTAAATTTTTCACCTCTTATTTCCCACCAAGTTGTATCTTGCTCTAATAGCACAGACACATCCACCCAGGTCAAGGTTCTTCCTGATAGGAAAAAACAAAAAAACCACTAGCATGCACATTTGATTTTAACAAATATGTTTTATACACTGATCAAAATTTGGCAACCTACCAGTGAGGGGCCGGTGAACATGACTGTGCATAACTCACAGCTGAGAACCACTGCTGAGTCAAACCTGTGGTCCCCCACAACCCCAGTACAAGTCAAGTGCCCTAAGGAACCAGGTCACAGAGCAGGAGGTGAGTGGTTGGTGAGCAAAGCTTCATCTGTATTTATAACCACTCCCCATTGCTTGCATCACCACATAAGCTCAATCTCCTGTCAGATCAACAGGGGCATTAGATTCCCATAGGAGTGCAAGCCCTACTGTACACTGCGCATGCAAGCGATCTCGGCTGTGCGCTCCTTATGAGAATCTAATGCCTGATGATCCGAGGTGGAGCTGAGGCAGTGATGCTAGCGCTGGGGAGTGGCTGCAAGTATAGACTATCATTAGCAGAGAGGTCTGACCGCACAGTAAATGTAATGTACTTAAATCATCCTGAAACCATTCCTGCCCCCACCACAACCCCACCCCTCCATGGAAAAACTGTCTTCCATGAAACCAGTCCCCGGTGCCAAAAAGGTTGGTCTAAACCAACTCCCGGCAAATAAATGTTACATGACCCAAGCAAAGGATATAAATGGCTGAAGTGAGGAAAGTGTCAAAACAACAGGAAGTGGCAGAGATTCTGGTGATCTGGAGAGCGCAGCTTCTTTCTGAAGAGGCAGCTGCTGCTCCGCTCCAGACAACTGCTGCCATGCAAGAATGCAGGCCCGGTATTGCCACATACTCGGCCCACACGTTGGACCACCTCTTTGAAATTTACGGTCTAGAAATTAAAGGGCAAATGAAGAGGATCGAGATAGGCCAAATTCAGGGTATGTTCAGGGTATACTGTGCACCTCAGATGGAATATTACAAACAACCAGGATACAGCTAAATAATAAGGCCTTGGATGAGGCCGACAAGTTTCAAGGGGGTACTAGTAACATCATCACAACAACAATATCAACAAATCATAAGATTTATACAGGACTATATTTCAGGCATTGTCCTAAGCACTTTATATGTATGAGCGTAAGTAATCTTTTCAACCACCTTATGAGGTAGGTATTATATTATTACTTTCATCTCACAGATAAAGAAAATGAGATAAGAGAGTTTAAATAACTCGCCTAAGGCCACGCAGCTAATTAGTAGTGGAGCTATGAACCCAGACAGGCTACCTTCATCTCAACTCTCACGCTTATGTCTGTAGGCGGTTAGTTCTGTTATCTCTCACCATCTGGAGCTATAGATAAAATATGTTTCATCAACCTAAGTTCTTAATGGCAACACTTATATAAGAAAAGACTAAAACCATACTCTGTCTAAACATGTGTGGAAGTGGCAACATTTTTCCTAAATGAAAATGTCAGCTCCTGCTCTCTAGAAATTATGTTGGCCTAGCAGGAAGGATGCAGCCCTTCTTGTTAGTTGAAGTTTTACTTTCCTAAAGATATTTTGAGCTTCTGCTGACATAAGAATACTAACAAACAGATGCACATGTCACACTCTCTGGCATTCAAGTTAAAAGGCATACAAGAATTGGCTGTGCCCTCTGACCAGAGCGGGAACTGTGGCAAACAATTCTAAAGCCCATCAAAGATTTACAGCGTGAACTTGTCCTATACTTTGCAGCAGTATTATCGCTAAAATTCCCTTAAACGTGTATAAGCAAAATTATACTTCAAAGAAACCAGTATGTAAATTAACTTTGCATTTTATTTCATTTTAAAACCAAGAGACTTTGTTACAACAAATGCAGGGAAACTGGGAATCTTGAGTCGAATTGAAAAAAGTCAATTTTCACCTTTAATACAAGCTCTGCTATTTGCTTTTCTTCATAAGCCCAGTTTTCCATTCAGAATCAGATGCTTTGAGGACAGAATGAGTTCTATCATTTTACTCTTGCAGGTCAAAAATCGCTCCAGTATTATAAAAATGCACAGACTTTATTTAGAGACGCAAAGGAACTTAAAGTATTTTAAATGCCATTACTCACAAATCTGCTTAGAAATCCAAACAAAATCTATTTTAAAAATAGAATTTTAAACTCTGTTGGGAAAAAAACACTCTTGCACATACAAAAGCATAAATACAGATTAACAAGTGAATTTAACAAGATACTAAAATATAATACACATGTTAGCAATCATTTTGAAGAAAGCACTATAAATATCAGTGCTAGTCCACCTTCCTTTAATAAATATGCTGCAGTCTAAAACATATTTCTTATTTTCTCTCCAGGAAATAATGCTGTCCAAACTTTTTTTTTTTTTTTTTTTAATGAAGCAAAAGGGAAAAACACAATCTCAGAATGGCAGGCAAATAAACATAAACCACAATGGCAACCCCAAAAGGGTGTATATAAATCCTCATTCAGTTTTGGATCTTAAAAACAAACCCAAAACAAGCATTAGCAACAACAAAACCAAAAGATTCTTCAAGAAAATAGTTTTTCGATTTTGATTGTTCAAACTGTTGAGATGAACAGAAAAAGACCACCTGAAATATATGCAAAAAAAGAGAAATTTTACTTATAAGAATAAAGTTCAAATCATATTACCAATGTCAATATAACAAAAATTTAGCCATTACCAAAAGGTTTCCCAAAATGCAGTCAATGGCCCACTCATCTCCAAGTAATATTGGTAATGGCTAAATTCCAGTATAACGAAAAAAAAAAAAAAGAAAAAAGAGAAAAAAACCTAGCCTGGAAGTCTACTGGAGTTCACTGTAACGGGATTTGAGCTATAATTAAATTTGATTAGTTTGGTTCAAACCTCAAGTTCAAAAGAATTATCAGCATGAATGGATGAAAAGCCCTTTTACACGGGCATTTTGAAAATATGAAAAGGGCTGACACAGCAAGCATCAAAGACTTTAAAAGCAATTGACCCTTCCCAGAGCAAAGGAGAAATGCTAACAGCTGAAACTCAGATGCTGTGTGCAAAGAAAATAAAGTTCCAGATGGTTCAAAAGCCTGGTAGTTTATTAAATATTAAATACTATTATTTCTAACTGGATTTTGCCCAGGGATAGCCAAATGTGTCATCCACAAAATGTGAAAAAGAAGTCTGACAGTACTCTCTGAAAACTGAAGCAAATAAATATTCCCTTTTTCAAAAACTACCAGCTCGAGGAAGCTTCTCAAGGATATAAACAGCCATGATGACAATCAAACAATCATGATGTTTAATAAAAAGCAAAAACAAAAACACTTATTAACCTAAAACTCCAATCCAGTTTCTCTGAAGAAAAGCAGACTTCACCGAATTTAACATAGCATTATTTGGAGACGTTTAACTCTTACTCTAGAAATACACACACAACTACACACACACACATATTTTATACCCCTTGAATCACATTATATTTTTTGTGCATTACAAAAGGAGAAAACTAAAAGAACCAGCAAAGTAATATGGCTTGCAGAACTGTGTTAGTCACAAAAGGTTAACACAGATTTTAGATGGGGTTAAAAAGTGGTATTAGAGGATTATACACATACACACACACATTTGTTATATGCATTGTTTTAAATATACATACATATGGAAATGGGTGCAAACACATGCACACACATATCAAATAAACTGTATATATAAATGTATAAGCATACATATAGTAATACTTGTGTATATATGTATGTATTTGTGTGTACACCCATACACACACAAACCAAGGATCCCTTTTCAACCAAAAAAAGTTAGTTAACTCGGTTTATATACCTTGACTTTTTATGTTAAAACTTTTCCCTTGTTAACATACTGTATTCATATACCTTGGGAGTTGGAGGAGGGAAAAACTATTTTTCACGAAATGGAAACATGCTCTGCCAAATGAAGCAGGTGTGAGATATCTCAAAGATGAAAGCAATTCTCCAAATAACAATGTCATCCTGTAATGCTTTCTTGACACGTACAATTCTGCTATTCCTCTTTTTGAGATTTAATACAAAGCACTATATTTGTGATCTTTCCTAACAGAGATGAGTAGTCTGGTGCTCATTTCTAGTGGCTTTTAGCACTGAGGAAAAAGTCAATTCAACATTGATCTCACTTAAAATGGGTAAGAAATCCAGCCATAACAGACAGGCTGTTGTAACACTTATGTGCTCTTTTCTTAAAGCACATTCTTTACAAGCAAAATAATTCTTAATGTAATTCTCTTATTCTGAAAACTTTATTACAAATCAGTTTCAAAATAATTCAAAGTAATCTCCCACCAAAAAAAGAAAACCACAGAAAGAAATCAATCATACTGTTTACTTTTTGTCCATTAAAAATATGCTGAAGGTGACAAAGATTATCCTCAAGAAATTTTTGTTATATTAAAAAAATTATTCCCCATTTATGACAAAAGGTTTTACTGGAGAAAAAAGATAAAGTATTAATTTCCCTAGTTTCTGTAATAATATCCAACATTTCATTTTCCTCCTAATATACCTACCAAATGGTTATAGCATTTAAATTTTTCTTCATTTCAAAACAGAACAAGAAAATCTTTCAACTGAATTTTGTATCATCTAGTCCAATGGTTCTTTAACTTCAGTGTACATCATAATCACCCACAGGGTGGAAAACACAAATTCTGGGCCTCCACCCCCAGAGTTTCTGATTTGGAAGATCTGGGATGGGGCCTTTGATTCTGTATTTCCAACAAGTTCCCAGGTAATGCCACTGTTGGTCCAAAGACCACACTTTCAGAACCAACGATCTAGTCAATATTTTCTTTCTCTTGATAATTAGTAAAGTTGGTAATGAGAAAATGGCATATACTATATCTTTAACAGAAATAAAGATTTTTGGTGCTTTACAGAGAAGTTGACAGGCAGAGAACAGGCCTCAGAGATGACAGAGTCTGGGATTCAACGAACTTTTTCATGAATAGCCAGATAAATAAATAGTTTAGGCTTTGTGGGCCATACACTCTCTGTCACAACTATTCAACTCTGCCATTGTAGTGTGAAAGCAGACAGACAATACATAAATGAAAGAAAGTGGCTGCATGCCAGCAGAGCTTTATTACAAAAACAGGCTGTGGTCTGGATTCGGCCCACAAGTCGTAAGTTTACCAACCATTTTAAAAATGAGGAAATCAATGCCCAGGGAGATTAAGCAACTTCAAAAGGCACAAGACAGTAAGTGGCATAATTACAACTAGAACTTTGGTATCCTGATGTCTGATGTACTAAAGAAGCTACTGTTACAGTAATATTTTGATAAGAAAAGTCACAAATGGAATGAAGGCACTGCAAAACCTCGTGCAGATTAATGACCAAAAGGAAAAAATGACTTTACTAAACAAAATAGGATCTTGGTTCTAGAATTAATGCAACACATTATTATTTCTAATATTACTTCTAAATAGGAGGCTGACAGAGAGGACAGTCTGGACTCCTGTTGCATGGCTTCCTAGCATCCTACACTGGGCTGGAGCAGCGAGTGTGGGAAATAAGGATTTGAGGATTTCTCAGTTCTCACCCTCTTGGTCCTTCACCTTTCTCATCCCATCTGCCATCCATTTGATGCCATTCCTTACAAAAATTCTTCCCAATACTAAAATTTTCCCACAGAAGAGACAATTCAAGTTAGTGAAATTTAAATTAAAAACAATGTTGTTGTGCGGTCTACTAGGTTTGATCTTAATTCTAAATGTTAAATAATTATTAAAGTTAAACAGAATATTTAGCTAATAAAAATAAAGCAGACATGTTTACCTTCACCACATAGATATCCAGAAGTGTATAACTGTGTAGGTGCACATATATACACGTAAGTAATTATACGTGTATATGCACATACACACGTATAAACATACTCTTTATGCTTTCATAGTTGCATAAGCTTTTACTCTTAAAACTGATATTTAAAAAAATCAATATATTTTAGCAATTAGTAAATTAAATTTTATGCATTGCCTTATAACCATTTTATGCCAGTTTTTTTTAAAAAGCTAATAATGCATGCATATCAGGAAAATGTAATAGCTTTAAAGTATCAAACACAAAGTCAAAAGTTTTTTCTAAAATAGCTATAGTTTAAAATGTGCATATCCAATTCAGGATAAGAATGAGGAGTCCCTAAATCTGAGACAAAGTTTTGAACATGTTTGATGCATCCTAAACCATGCATGAAAAAGCATCTGTTATTTACAGATCAAAGCAAACCTGAGTATCCTAAAACAACTAGAGTGAAAAATGCCCAAATTTAATTTCATCCCTGTCCACATGCTTCTTTGAACTAATAATTCAGAGAATTGGTCAGTACGTTGCACTAATTAGCATGCTTAACGCCTGCCAACTTTGATGGCTCCAACTCTTTATTTTAAGAAATGGAATATAAAAAACAGTTTTAAAAACAAACACAGAAGCAAATTTGAGAAAATGCAAAGTCCAGTCCAAGTTGACAAAGTCACATATATTGAATAATGCCTCAAAAAGCCCCAAAACATGAGTGACACCTATTTAATACACTCTAAGCTGTGAAATGGATTGTAAATTATTTTGGGGTTTCAATTTGAATGAGACGAATTCAACATTTTTTTTTTGGTGTCCAATACTTACTTATGAAATTCAGCATGTGTCTAATTTTATTTCAATGTAAGGAATTGCAGTAAAGTGTTGCTGATGAGAGGTTAACTCTTTATTTTATAATTGCAATGCAAGTAAACTCACTCAATATCTCTTAAATGAAATTCCACCTAAGAGCCAAGAAAAAATGTACCCTTTACCATCCACTTATTTGAGCCTCATAGCCACAGTTGCTATAAAGATTTTCAGTAAAAAAAAAAAAAAAACATAGTAAATAGTTTACCAAGTATTAAACAGAGTGTTAATTAGTTATTATCTTCATTATTTTTTTTGGTCTAGTACCAGATGGATTTTTTTAAAGTTCTTTTATTTAATGAGGATATTCTAAGACAATCCCATTCCTATAATTTACATAAGAACATTACACAGAGCCTTTCAAATAAATTTCACCTGGGCTTGCAATTCCATTATCTTTCCCTCTAACTTGAGGCAAGAGTTAGGCATTAAAAACAAAACGAAGAAGAATTAACAGAAGTCCCAACCCCAAAGGGGGTTCCAAAGCACGTGATTCCAGGCAGGAAGTCCAAGTTCACTGTTTTGGTACCATCTGAAGTACAGGTAAAAAAATATTGTTTAAAGATAGTTAAGTACCCTTTTTCAAAAAAAATCACGCTTCCCAGTATGAACGTATCAATTTCATTCCTCTCCGCTTTCTTTTTCTAAGTTTTGTAAAAGGATTACCCAAAATTCAACTCACTCAGAGACAAAGATTCATTCCCAGATTGACTATTCATTCCTATAAAAAGCACTTTGGCACTTTTAATATTCAGCTACTAATGAACTGCTTTACAAATGCATATACATGCACTTCCACACACAAATAAGAAAAGCTGTCTGAGGGTAGAGTCTCTGATCTCTTCTGTATCATCCACGCACTGCTAACTCTATAGCTTTATACCCCACTCACACCATAAATGTTTTCGGGTACGCTAAAAAATTACTGGTCACCACTTCAGTAACAATATTGTTTTGCAACCACAGCAAACTTCTTTTGAACTATAGGGCACAAAGAAAATTTCTATCATCGATCTTCTGCATTAAAAGCTTCCCATCAATTTCATGGTCTGTAAAGTTTCCATTCTGGGAAGGCAGTGCTAGATTAAGAGACCAATAATCTGGGTTCTAGCTTTGTCTTCAGCACAAAGTAAACAAGTGATCTTGATAAGTCATTTCAGGTCATGTTATTTTATAGGATATTATAAAGAGGGTAACTGAAAGCAAAGATGCTTTGTGCTTGAATAAAATATATAGCATCTTTTCCTTCTTCAAGTAGGCAAATTTCAAGATTGTTTACACTATATGACAATGTAACAGCAATAACAATAAAAAAAACCCTAGTGGTCCAATCTATATAAGGAAACAAGCTATACAAACTGTATTCTAAATCAAAGCAGATGAAGAACTGATCTTGTAACCCCCTAACGTATGCATATTAACAGTATAGTGATGCAAGAGAAAACAGGCACACTTAGAAAAAGGTAGGAGAAAAAGCTGAAAGACACCTAAGTTTTGGAATTTTTTTTAGTCAGTCCTTCCCATTAGCTAAAAAAAAAAAAAAAAAAAAAAATAAAAAAAAAAAAAAAAAAAATTGTTTTGGGGGGAAAAATATTGATTACACAAAAAATTTTATATTTTTTT
>CAUYSK010057597.1:0-12172 GCA_963575035.1 Avahi laniger
AGAGTCTGGCTCTGTTGCCTGGGCTAGAGAGCTGTGGCATCAGCCTAGCTCACAGCAACCTCAAACTCCTGGGCTCAAGCGATCCTCCTGCCTCAGCCTCCCAGGTAGCTGGGACTGCAAGCATGAGCCACCACGCCCAGATAACTTTTTTGTTTCTATTTTTAGTTGACTGGCTAATTTTTTTTCTATTTTTAGTAGAGACAGGGTCTTGCTCTTGCTCAGGCTGGTTTAGAACTCCTGAGCTCAAGCAATCCTCCTGCCTCGGCCTCCCAGAGTGCTAGGATTACAGGCACGAGCCACCGCGCCCAGCCAGAAACAACCGTTTCTTGAGTTTTGGTGTAGTATTAAAGAAGAATATCTAAATTATCTAGAAAGTCTTTTAAAATACTTTTTCCTTTTGCAATAATATATCTGTGGGAGGCCAGGTTTTCTTAATACACTGGAACCAAAACACACATTGCAACAGATTGGATGCAGAAGCAGATATGAAAAGCCAGCTGTCTTGTATTAAGTTAAACATTAAAGTGATTTGCAACAATGTAAACAATTCCACTCTTATTAAATATTTTTGAAAATATAGTTATTTTTCATAAAAATATTATGTTAACATGTAATGGTCTTATTATTTTTAAATAAAGAAATATCTTTAAAATTTAAAAAAAAACATAAATTCTTCATTTAAAAACTTTTTTCCCATTTTATAATGTGTACTTTTAAGGTTTTTACTGTTTGCCTTCCCTTATACTCCAGAGAATAAATGAAACCATTTATTTCTAAGGCTATATAATGTGTTTCTTTTTTTCTGATAGACCTAGGTTGAATTTTTTTCTTTTCACTTGATTTTTTCCAAAGTAAGTATTTTATCTCCTTTCATTTATTTAATTTGGTACATTTATATACCTGATACCACTAAATATGATCTTTAATTTTCTCATGATTATTCTGTGGTTATCATCAGATTCTATTTGTTTTGATTTCTTATTTGGGATTATCATATATGTATTATTTCCATTCTATATCTCTTACATATGATAACCTCTCTGAAAGAATTCACATATTGATCATTTTTTTCTTTTGGGAGGATGAAACTTCATCAATTATTCATCCTGTGCTATTGATGCCACAACCACTGAAATACTTAATGCTGTAATGGAGAGTTAAAATGGTTCTTCCATTATTAAATTTTTCTTATGTCATTCAGCATCTTTTTTGTATCCTTTCTTATCAACTAACATGTTGTTTTATCTTTTATCATTGTATTTTTCATTTCTTAAGAAATATAGTTCAGAAGAGTGAGAATGGGGCCCCAGGCTCTTCTTGCTTGCAGGGTGTCAGTTGAGAAGTCTGAGAAACAATGGTGATATAGCACCTCTTATATACTCCTGGAAAGGGCTGGAACACATTCTACTAAGTGAGGTATCCCAAGAATGGAAAAACAAGCACCACAAGTACTCACTATCAAACACATAAGTGCATATATAAGAATAACATCTATTGGATGTTGGGCGGAGGGGGGAGGGAGGAGGGGACGGGTATATGCATACACAAAGAGTGCAATGCGCACCACGCAAAGGATGGACATATTTGAAACTTGGACTGAGTGGGGGAGGGGGGGCAAGGGCAACACACGTAACCTAAACATCTGTACCCCCATATTATGCTGAAATAAAAAAAGATAGTTCATGTTTACATAAACTTTATTAAAAACCAAATACAGTGTGACTCAAATTTAATTCTGTATTGTTGACAATACTTTTTTCCCCCAAATTATATATATCTATGTCTTTCTCTTGAATTACATGATTTTTTAATAGCATAACATTTTCTTGTATTATTTCTTTCTTTGACAACATTTCTGTCCAAAATTAGTGATACAGATGATTCTCCCTGTCTACCTGATTCTTTTTCTAAAAAATCGTTCTATTGGTTCTAAGTCTTTAAGTTGAGTTGAAGAAATTTTAACATGATCTTTATTGCTGAAGCATCCTGAAAGTGGTTGAAGATGCAGGGGCAGAGAAATAACACTGCCAAAAGAGATCTGAAGTCCCTGCTTTAGCAGGCAGTTTCTCACATGCTACTTAAATGTTTGGCTCCTATATTATTTCAAAATTGCCCATGATTCTTTTGTGTCCTCATCTTTCCATTGTCCTAATAGTATACTAAAGTCTCTAGTGTGCAGATTGCCTGCATGAAGAAGTTGCATATTACCTTAGAGCCTCTAAATTTATTACTTTTGAATATTTTGATTAACAACAAGAACATATTTAATGAATTCATCGTTCAATGTCATTTTTACTGAAAATCTAAGAAATCTCAGGCACTGTCCACTCTATTGCTGATGCAAGGGTAAATAAGACACAGTGTATTCAAGATGCTTACAGTGAGTAATATCTAACAGCAGGAGAGGGTGTCTGTATGTTCAATTCTAGAACTTAAACCTGAAAATTTGAGTGAAACCCAAATTAGGAAAAAAAAAAGCAGTAAAATGTGTGGTTCTAGAAGTGTATTTGATACATAAATCCAGATCACTGTTTTTATTTTCCTAAAATCAAGTACTTGTGATTATGCCCAATTATTCAAACTTTTTTGGCATTCTTTCCTGTGTAGATTCCTCAGCGTTTATAGTCTTTGTTCGCGTAAGTTTTGTGTTACAGATATTGACATTAATGATTCTGTATTATTTTTATATTGATAAGTATTTCAGAGAAAGTAAATAAAAGACAGATACATTATTTATAATTTGTAAAAAGATGGATTCAAAAGAAAATATTAAAAAGCGGGATATAGCCAGAATAGCAGGTATAGGATGGCTTAGCAGTTTGAAAATATTGATGTGTGACGTAGTCCTTTGAAGTTACCTGGAGTCAAATGCTGTTTTCTGAAATTCTGTTTTCTACATATGTGTAAGTAGTGTGGAAAGCAAACTCTAGTTTTAAATGTATAGGTCAAAAAAGAAGAACACTGACTTCATATGAAATCTCAGTATAAGAGAATTGTTTTAAAAATATGAGTAGCCAGCCAAGGTTATTGAGTATTTGAAGATTGTTGAGTATCTCTTTTGATTATGAACATTTGAAATTTAAAGATTATTTTAGACTTATATATTTCAGGACAATATCTTTCCATACATTCGAGTTGTTACTTAGAACCAGTCCAAAATCTCTATAGAAAAAGTCACTAATGATCAAGTTACTTTTTTGGAGAAAAACACTTTCACCACCTGGTCACGAATTTGTTTGGTCTTTACTCCATAGACAATAGGGTTGAGAAAAGGTGGGACTAACAGGTAAAGGTTTGACAAGAGGATATGAACATATGGTGGTATGTGGGAACCAAACCTGTGTGTGAAGAAGGAAAAGAAGGCAAGGAGATAGAACTGTAGGAAAACACAAATGTGGGCAATACAGGTATTGAGGGCCTTGGATCGTGCCTCCTTCTGGGGCAGTTGAAAGACAGTGATAAAAATTCGAACATAGGACAAGGTGATAAAGATTATGTCAAACCCTAGGATTGCAAAGGCAACGAAGAGGCCAAGTATCTTGTTGACTCGGATGTCTTCCATAGCCAGCTTCACAATGGCCATGTGCTCACAGTAAGAGTGAAAGATAACTGTAGTTCGGAAGAGTTTAAGATGACATTTGATGAGTACCAAGCAAGGTACTATAAGGATAGCAGCCCTGAATATTACCCCAACTCCAATATGAGTTAAGAATTGTTGGGAAAAGATGGTGACATGTCTCAAGGGGTCACAGATGGCCACATAGCGATCCAGGGCCATCGCCAGCAGGATCCCTGATTCAATTGCCTGGAGGGAATGAATAAGCCACATTTGCAGCAAGCAAGCGTCAAAAGAAATCTCTTGCAAATGAAACCAGAAAATGACTAACATTTTAGGAAGAATAGAGGTGCTAAGTGCAATGTCTGTGGCTGCCAACATGGCCAAAAAAATGTACATGGGTATATGGAGGCTGTTTTCATATTTGATTATAACCAAAATCAGGGAATTTCCAATCACAGCAATAAGGTACATGCCACAGAAGGGAATTCCAATCCAACGCTGTATGGCCTCCAGGCCAGGAATCCCAATTAGTGTGAAAACAGAGGGCATGAAGACTGAGCCATTGAATGTGAGCATGGTGATTTGTTCAGTAGAAACCAGTAGTGACATTGCTGTTTCATCTTCTATTCCCTGTCTAGATTAGATGAATTAAAAATAAGAAGACATTATTTTAGTTAGATTAGGAGTATAACACTTTACCTTTCTGTTCCACTTACTCCTCTCTAATTTTTTATCTCCTTTTCCAAAGTCATTGAGAGACCAACCAGCAGGTTCCGTGTTCCTCCATTCCTTAATCATTTTCAGTGAGCAACATTAAATAGAGTAGATGGCTTTTTTTCTGATTCATGACTACTGGATGGAAAAGATTCCCTTAATCTTATGTTTGCTACTCAGCATCTGTGCTTTTCTTGTGACCTGACAAGTGGAATGGGGAAAAAGTAATTTGATGCAGAGTAAAGATTTTCAAAAACTAGACTCCGTCTACATTAGTATAAAGGATTCACAACATTGGTTGACCATTTTGCCTTATCATACTCAGAAGATAATTTGACTGGAATATGTTTCAGCCTTGTAGCTCACTAGTTGGTTTTCTCAAGTCAGTTTCTTCACAGTCTGATCTTTTTGACATAGACTCTGTCAATATTCTTACAATTTAATTTTCTAAAACTTTCAGTGTCTTTCCCAAACCCAGCCACATATTTTGCACCTTGCTCTTACTGTCTGAGAAAATAAATGCAAATTATTAAATTCATGGATCTTTTCCTCAGCAGTTCCTATTAGGGCTTTTGTGTCCTGCTATTTGCACATCCCTAGTACTTAACATCAAGTACCAACCTATGATCTCTATTTTTTTTTTTGTTTCCCCAGAAATAGCCATTGTTACCTCCCTAAGGCTGTGGAGTCATTTTTTAACTGTTTGAAATTATATGTAAGTATCTATGAAATGTACTTTTTTCCTTTAAGTACAGTGTTATACATCTTCTGTCTACTCAAAGTACAATGGCTTCTGTAGAGGTAAAGATGTTCTTTTGCACATTGTTTTGCATAGGACAATTTCCATCCCAGTCTCTTTCTCTACCCTTCAACAGTCACTCCAACAAATGACACTACAGGCTTCCAGAGCCTCCTGTCTCAGTTATAAGGAACATGTTTCAGTGTAAAGTCGCTTTGCCTTTTCATCATCCCAAGCTCAAGGGGCTCTTACTGCCTGCTGATTGCCTGCAACCTGAGCTCATCTCTGCTCCAGGAAAATATTTCCACCTTAGAATATATAAAATATTGATTAATTGAAAAATTATCTTTTTTTTTTTTTGGTAATTGCAAAACTCATTTACTGAAACTTTTTAAACAATATGAAGTAGATAAAAAGATAAAGACAGTAGGGGGGCTAAATCCACAGATTTGTAGCAGGAAAAATCTCACCATCATGCCTGCCCTTCACTTTTTAATTGTTCGTTTGTTTTATTTTCCTCTGATACACTTAGACTGTCACTGGGACATAAAAGGACACCTATGACCCATCTCAGGACAATGGCAAGAGCATTTATTCCTTCCTTTTCTTAAAACTTATGAAAGTTCGAGGAAGACTTTCCATTCTGAAACTCCTTTTTCAGAAACTTTTCCTTTTTGAAAATACACAACATGCTAAATTAGATTATCTTCCTCATATCTTAGGGTTGCATTACTACAAACTAAATGTTTATTTATTAATGATTTCATTCAATACAGATTTATTAAACATCTACTATGTTCCATGTACTGTTTGAAGCAATTGAGGAACGAAGATAAATTTATTTATTTTGTATTTATGAAGTATCAATTAATGTGATAGCAGCATTATTACCCAATTATATTAATGAAAAAACTAAGACTTGTTGTTATAGGTAAATCTACTTGGATCTAAACTCCATGATATATTTACCCAAAAGGAACCAAATAAAAAATGTGTGTCTTCTGAGATTTTATAAGTACAATTCAGTAAATAAGAATAGGAGATATATATCAGAAAGCAAGTAAATCAGTATATATTTAGTATGACTATATACTAAAGATTTTAATCAGAGTGTGCCTGTTTGTATTCTGGTAGAAATTATTTCCATATTACCTTAATTTACCAAATAGATGCAGTACTTAGAGTATGGAAAATGTTTATTATATGACACACGTCTGATGTATGCCTACATTTTCAACTGCATGTTATCCTTATCACTGGCCAACAATTTCTGTGATTTGGCTGAAAAAGTATACCATTGTTTTTTATCAGTAATGCTAATTTGGGAAATTTAGCACAGCCACATGAGTAATAGTTGATCTGGAAATTCCTCAAAAGGTAACATACAAGCTCAAATTCTGACAAAGCACATATTATGAGTAGTCAGAGGAAAGAAAGCAAAAAGAGAAGAATTAAACAAGAAAATAGCAAGTATATAAAATAAAGCACACCTTCAGTCTAAAAGACCATGGATCATTTTGAGAAAGCAGTTACTTTTCTTCCAGATAATTTTCCATTTCCAACTCTCATGAGGCCTAATTGATATTTTTCTAGGGCAGGTTTTCTCAATCTCAGCATAGCTGAATTTTAGGACAAATAAATTCTTTGTTATAGGAGATATCGTCTGTACTGTAAAAGGTTTAGCAGAATCCCTGGCTCCTATTAGATGCCAGTAGCTCTTCCTTCTAGCAACAATAAAAAATGCCTACAGATATTGCCAAATGTCCTCTAGGTGTGTGGGGAGGGACATGTCATCTCTGGTTGATAACCATTGTTTTAGGATCTCACATTGGAGGGGAAAATAAACCCTTAATTGAATAAGGATTGATGAGCTTAAGTACCCTTCATCTAATTGGGGAGAATAAGATTGGCTATCAAGCAGAATAATTCTTCAGTAGATATTAGCCAGATAAAGGAAATGGAAAAGAGAATTTCACAAAGAGGTCATAGCGTTTATAAAATCACAGATGTATGGAAAATATACTGGAGTAAGGAATCAATACATATTTTACCACATAAATGAGTTCATTAGCAGAAATGATATTTGAACTAATAAAAAGGGAAGAAAAGTAAGTGTAAAGTTACAATTTTAAGTTAAATAATGTAAAGTTTGTAGGTGGAAGGGCAGATGTTTTTCCTTTTAAAAATCCCATGTGCTAGCAGCTTGGTAATGACTTGAAAGACATGAAAGCTAGCGGGTAGGAAGATCTTGTTAGAAAGCTATTTGCAGTAGTCCATATGGGATATTATAAAGTGATGTGACAATAGTGAAGGGACAACAAGGAAGCAAAATCTGTGGGACTCACTGATATGATAGAGGGTAAATAGAGAGAAGGGACTAAGGTGTTCTTGGATTGAGAATTACTGCACTGAGTGGCAAAAGGCAGCCTGGGGAATGACTTGGTCTGCACAAATATGCAGGTATTTAAAAGAGAAAGAGAGCTTTGTTAAGCCCTTGAAACCCTTGGTCTAAGGTAAACAATCTGGAAATGTGGGTCTTCTGTTTGAATAAACCCTGAATCATTAGTGATACCTACAACTGCAGTTCTCACATAGGCTAATACCCAGGATCTAAAAGTTTTAAAGGATTTTGAGATCTGAATCCACACTCCCTGCTAGGGTTAACCCACACTCCCTGCAATATCAGGAATCTCATCCCTCTATACCATCTCTGAAGTTCACCATTCGATCTCTACCTCGAACCATCCAGTAATAGAAAACTCTCACTTTTTTTTTTTTTTTTCCTGAGGTAGGCTGCCACCTTGCAGGATAGCTCCAAAGGTCAACTAAGTTTTCTTTATATTAAGTCCCAAACTGGCCCTTTCCTAATTTATCAGAAAGGTCCTAAATCTCCATTCCAATAATAGAAATTGGCCATGGATCACGGCTGCTAAGTGTACAGAATCTGAAGCCAGCCGAGAGAGTTCAAATCCTGGATCTGCCGTTGCTTGGTTTTGCATGCTCTTGAGCCAGTGGCACAATTTCTAAGTACGTCAATACATCAATTTCCCCATTGGTAAAACAAGGCTAATGGAAAGGGATACATTACAGAGTGACTGTGAAAATTAAATGACACAATCCATTTCAAATATTTAGAAACAAAGATCAAATGTATTGATTTGCCAGCTAATAATCCATAGATAATTACCCTTTCCTTCCCAGGAAACAACTTAGGATATTTGATGACACAATGAGTATTTCTCCTAAATCTTCCCCAGCCTAAGCATGTATAATTTCTTGCCTTTTAGCAAATAAGCTTTCCATTTATTAAAATTTATCAGCCCAGATAATCATTCTCTAGACTTCCTTCTACAAGGCAATCTCAGTTTAAAATTTATCATCCAGCATTTCATTAACTGATTCAGAAATATTCTGGAAACATGAGATAACATGAGAGAAAATCTAAACATTCAGGTATTTTCAGATTCTGTTCCTTTTTTATCACCCTGGCTTCATATTGGATCTCACGAGATATGTGTTCTCTTTAAAACAATTCCTCCATTTTCCTACATACAATGGAGAATCTCATACCCAAAGACTTACCAGGTAACCTCCATGGGCTCCTAAGTAGCAGCCATAGAGTGAGAATCTTTTTGATGTTTCAGGCAATAAAGGATTGGTGTTTTGTACTATAGAAGGCACCCTCGAGATTGGGTTTCACCAGTCTCTGAGCAGCCTTGAGGACCGCTTGGGGCAAGGGCGAAAAAGGAGGCATAATATGGTTCAGAACTTAAAAGATTAACTGTCTAATAGGAGTTCTGTATCTAAAAAAAACAAACACAAAAACAAAATCCTCAATCCCTTGGGGACTTGGAATCAAAGTGAACCCCCTTTTACAAATGTATAAGAGGCAGCAGCATCCCATGATGAAAATAAGTCATCACGGCACTTATTAAAAAAATAATGAAACGACAAAGGGAAATAAAAGCATCTTGAGATAGTCAGACTAATCACCATGTAGACACATGATGACAGAAAAATAAAAGGAATATATTTATGCCTAATTCCATTATGATAAACAATAACTTCTTATTTCGTCCATGAAAGGGGTTGGCTTTGGAAAGTATACCTCAGAGTCCCAATTACCTGTCACTCTCTGAGCTTCTTCCACATAAACTTTGGTCACCCAAAGATTTCCTGTATCCCAATGAGCCCTCCCGAAGTTGTCCCAGTCATATTTAGAACTCTGACATGATGATATGTACTTTTTAAAAGTTTTAGTGGCAGTCATAATATCTACATCAACTTTGCAGCTGGGACTTAGCATTTGTGGCCTGTATTTACTTAGTTGAAAAAAAGGTTTGTTCCTTAAAAAAGGAGTTGTTCCTTAAAAAAGGGATTTAAAAAGTCAAACTCAGAAACAAATAGTAAATTGATGGTTAGCAGAGGCTTAGGAGGCGGGGGGATTGAGGAAATGTTGGTTAAATGACACAAAATTTCAGTTAGAAGAGACGAATAGGTTCAAGGGATCTATGGTACATCATGGTGAATATAATTAATAACAATATATTATATACTTGAAATTGCTAAAAGAGTAGATTTTAAGTGTTCTCACCACAAAAAGTTGATAAATATGTGAGGTGCATATGTTAAATAGCTTGCTTTAGCCATAGGACAATGTAAACATATATCAAAACACAATATTGTACACCATATTGTACACAATATTGTAGACCAAATTGTATACAATTTTTACTCATCAATTAAAAAAAGAAAAAAATAAAAAGTATGTATAGCTTTGGACTCAAGTAGAGGGAATAAGAAGGTTCTCATGCCCTGCACAGTACACGAAAAAGACTGCCAAGACTGGATTTTCTGCATCTCCCTGAGAGATATGACAATCTTACCTAGAGTTACACTGTTTTTGTCCTTTGTCATTGGGTCTGGCCTTATTAAGTAGACCTGTTCTTTTTGCATTTAAAGAGCCATTGACCCTATCTTGTCATTAACCTCCCATAAATTATATTCAGCCTTGTAAAACCAATGCTATAGAATTGGGGGCAGTTGTGTTTCAGAAGAAGCTCTTACTGGCCTATGAGAACTGGTTTTAAGAATCTCTTCTTGGCTTTGTGTTCAGTGATTTCAAGTTGCCAGCTTCAAATCAGTTATAGCTGGAGTATTTACAATAGAGAAATGAGAACATAGTGCAAATAAGAATGACAACTCCCTTCTCCTCAAGTAATAACATATGGACCAAAAACAAAATGAAGTATTTTCAGGAAAAACAAGATAAATACTATTCAGATAGAAAATGAAGTTGGCTCAGGTGAAATTTTCACACTTCTGAAATCTATATATTTTATTTGTAGAGTAATTAAAAAATATAAAATTATTCAATGACTCTCAAGATTCTTTTGGAAACATGGAAAAAATATTTAAAGCTCATGGAATCATATTGCTATTGAATGCTAGAGAAAAAAATATTCTCAGATACTATTTAGTTAAGACCCATTGAAGCAATGGGGAAATAATCTGGTTCACAATGTTGTGACTCACAATTTTGGTGACTGATATAGAGCCTTCGTACTCCTAATATTAAATAAAAATAAATGGTATGATTAAAATGTTCTGGATTTAGATAATGATGATAGTTACATTATTTTCAGAATATACTAAAACCTATTGAACTATACATCTTTAGCAGGTAAAATTCTCTGGTATGTGAATTATATCTCAATTTAACAAAAAGACAAATTCAGCATGGTGTATGCAGATCATCCTGGAAAAACTAGCGGCTATGTTTTGAAATAAGAACACATAGTTTGAATGTAAATGTGAAAATCTTTATTGTGGGTAAAAGGGATAAATGACAGCCCTGTACTGTAAATATACTCAATTTTTCTGTAAACCTAAAACTTCCCTGAAAAATAAAATCTATTAACTAAAAAATAATAAAAACATAGAGAAAAATCTTTATTTTATGCTATAAAATACTATATAACTAATATCTTTTAGTTTGAAACACCTCTTTCTCCATGTGTCCTTCTGATTGAGAGAAATATGTACATAACTTCACTGCAAGAATCAGTGCTTATTATGTAAATTTTGGAAGATTTTTAATGTGTGTTTATTGTCTCATTTCTTCATACAATATGTATTTATTCATCACTAAAATGTTTGAGGATCGAATTAAACTGACCCTGAACTACATTTGGACTTTCAATTTATCTTCTTTTCTGAGATTTTCATTGTTGTTGTTATTTGCGAAATAACAAAAGAAGGAACTTCTTCATATGATAGAGCAGAAACAAACTCAAGAGAAACTGGGAAAAATATTTTCAATGCAAATGACAGTTAAAATTCCTAATATACAGAGAACTATAAATAAATATGGAAAAGAAAACAACTTAGTATTTTTAAAAAGACAGACTATATGGACAGCCAGTTCATACAAGATGCAATACAAATCACCAAAAAACAGTATAAATAGATATTGATGCTCAGTATAAGTCAAAGAAATGTAAATTAGAACAAAAGGAAATTGATTTTCACTTACAAAATTGGCAAGAATAAAAAACAATGATATTACTTAGATATGAGTATATACAGAGAAACAGACTCATATAATATTAGAGAATGTAAATTGTGATTTTCAAGAGTAATTACATCATTTCTATTAATAGTTGTAATATTTATATCTTTTAACCCACCAATTCAACTGTGAAAATTTTGTTATAAAAATACCTAAGCAATTAGGCAAAAATATATACAAATATCTTGTAATATTATTTATAATAGTAAAATACTAAAAAATTCTAAATATTTTTCAATCCATAATTAGTTAAGTGGACTCATGGTACATCTCTGAAATGCAAACAATTTATGGGCTTCATAAAGGATTATAACATTCTACATGTTGCCAATGAAAGATGATTAAGATACATTAAGTGACAAAAACTAATATAATTCATCATGGTTATAATTTTTTGTGGAAAAGTCAGCCTATACATATTAAAATCATCTGAAAGGATATCATTATAGTGATAACAGTGATTATATGTGGGAAATGGGATTAGGGTTCAGTTGGGAAAGCCCCAATTCTGTCAGATACCCACATATAGACATATACATGCATACCCATACATGTATACATATACATATACACATACATTCCTCACCAC
>CAUYSK010057599.1:0-13531 GCA_963575035.1 Avahi laniger
CCAGCTACTTGGGAGGCTGAGACAGTAGGATTGCTGGAGCCCAGGAGTTTGAGGTTGCTGTGAGCTAGGCTGATGCCACGGCACTCGCCCCAGGCAAGAGAGTGAGACTCTGTCTCAAAAAAAAAAAAAAAAAAGAAAGAATGCAGATATTAAATCAATTAAAAATTCATTGAACAGGTACCCAAAATGGTTTAATTCATGTCCTTTTTTGCTTTGCCCATCTCTGGTTCCCTGACTCTCTTTGCAAGACCAGTTAATTTTTTGGAATTAAGAATTGCAACCTATTTAATGTGGAGATATTTTCATACTTAATAGTAAATATTAGCATTTGTAATTTGAGAGAAATAGAAATCTGTGAAGTAATTTTTTCCTAAGCTACATAAACATAGGCATATTAGACAATAATAGATATTTTTTGTGTTAGTCACCCCTCATTGTAGCAGTGGAGTAAAAATTGAAAGGGAGATAAAAATTGTAAAAGATATTGTAACATTTTTAAAAAGATAAATGTCACCTAGGCATTTACATTTTTTTCCTGAAAAAATGAGTCATTGATGTAGTTGAAAATACAATCTAATTCTTCTATTGATTAAGTTGGTAATAGGAATAAAAGAACTTAAGTATTCGATCCCATGGTTCCTAATAAACTGTGATACATATTTGTGATTATACAACTTTGATTCCTCCTTAAATATAATACTCCCTAAGGAAGTATTTGAGGTTTTCTTTTTTTAATTTTTTTTTTGCCTCACTTTAACCCCACAGATGGTTATATTTGATTTCAACTTTT
Organism: Avahi laniger; assembly: GCA_963575035.1. NCBI lineage: Eukaryota > Metazoa > Chordata > Mammalia > Primates > Indriidae > Avahi > Avahi laniger. Next base: position 791 of record CAUYSK010057599.1, read on the forward strand.
ACAAAGAAATACCATCTTAATTAATTTTTAAAAAATTTCTTCTATTCTGTACTATTTGATGGTACTAGAAATTTGGAATTATTAGTTTTTTGCTATGTGCCAAAATCTCATAGAATTCTAGCTGAAGTTATTAGGAAAAGGCTTATGTAAGGAAATTATAGCCGTATTATATAAAATTAGAAGTAAAGAGATGAAAACATATAAAACCAAATTATTTTTGTTTTCTTATAAAAATTAGATATAAATAGCTTAGTTAGCATTTATTAAAAGTCTAAAGTGTCACTATTTTTATATAAAATTATATATACAGGCATTGTTTAATATTCTTATTAGCTGCTTATGTCTGCTCTGTGGCATAGATACTCATTTTCCTGGCCGTACAAGTAAATGTGAAATGCACTTCTAGAAAGAGAGCCTCACCGGTGAGGTATATCTAATCTAAAGCTAAAAAATTAAGTATGACTATATGTATCATTGAAAATAACTATACTTGACCAAAAATACAGATATCAACTGAGTTTTTCACACATTTAATTTTAAATAGGAATGAAATGTGAAAATGCAGTTTTCGAAGTTTGTCTATAGTATTTGTCATAAACATATGCAAAAGCCAGGTAATAGCAACAATAAAAAAACAGTAGAGATCATGAAATTCTTGAAAATTGTGTTTTTAACTTGTAACCTTACCTATGAGACAACTACCATACTGCTACACATTTTCTCTTTACTTTTGGGGATTTGTGATTTCTATTAAATTTGAAAGATTTCTACTTTTTTCAAGCCTAATACTTTCGCTTTATACATTTGTGAACAAAGTTTGATTATGGCCTACTTATAAAACCATAAAATTCATTTGAAAGCTTAAAACTTAGATTTTACTGTATTATATTTTTGATATATATTATTTGCTCAAAACTTAAATTTTATTGTATAGATTTTTAGTATTTTAATATATAATACTTGCTCACTGTGCCCAGTTGATAAATTATAAATTTTAAATTTTTTCACAGTTACTTGAGAAAATGATCACTGTTCATATTATTCTCAAAAGTACTGTTTTCTGAATTTCTGTTTTGTTTCTTTCCAGACGGTGGGTGCGGCTGCTGTTTGGACGAGAGTTCCCCCTGCAGGATCTTCTGGTGGTCTGGGATGCCTTGTTTGCAGACGGCCTCAGCCTCAGTTTAGTCGATTATATCTTCATAGCCATGTTACTCTACATCCGAGATGCTTGTAAGTGTTAATGACCTTGCCTACATTTGATTAGGTGGTCCTGATTTTTTAAAATGTTTTCCCTTTCAAATATACTTTATATTTTATTATCTGCTTTACATATACCTAAATTTTTATAGTAGGTAATACATTGAAATTTCAAAGAAACATACAAAACATCTTGTTAACCATGTACATATTGGGAGATGTGAGTGATTTTATCCTGCGAGAACTGGAATATTCTTCAGAGCCGTTTTTCTAAAGACTTTACTCCTGCTTTAATCTTCTCATTACACGTGTTTGTGAAATGCATATATAAAAGCCAGTATTTCAGATATGTTTAGAGCTCCACCTTCTGACAGGTAGGGAGTATTCAAGGATATTTATCAGGAGATTGGAGCTGTTTTTATATTAAAATAGTATCAACACCTTGCCATTAACAGACATAATGTTTAAAGGTATTTTAACTTCTTCCTAGTTATATTTTAGCAAAATGCATTTCTCACAGTGCCTAATGGTGTTCCCATCTCCTCAGATCTATATTCAGGGTATTTGCCATAACCAGAAAGCTAGTGCCTATCTTTTTTGAATAGTCTGATAGTCCTCAGCTTTAAATATCAGAGCATGTTTTAAATTTCAGAATACCTCAAATTGTTTTCCTTTTCAGAGAAATAATCAAATCTTTGCCAAATAACATTTGTAAGCCTAAATATAATTAGGAGAGATTGCACAAAGCGATATGATTTAATTAGGAAATAGAAAACTATCATAAGAGCAAGACTTTGTCAGAAGAGCATATATTATTTGGAGTCATTCGTAATCGTGACTGTTAAATTTCTACATTGGTCTCTTTATTTGTTCATTGAATACCACTTGTGCCAGATGCTCTTGTTATGCCCCTGGTAACACTAGTGTTTAAAATTTTAGATTATACTTTTTTGATTTCCCCAAAATTACTTAGAATAAATAAGTGACAGGAACACCATATTTTGTCCAAAAATTATGGATTTTGTTCTGTGCCTTGAAGGTCAAATAGTTTGAGTTTTGACAGACAAAGTGAAAGTTTCTTCCTTCTGAGCCAGAGCTAATAATATAAGAACATGAAAATCTTATGAGGGAACATCTGGAAAGTAGAGAAGGATGATTGGATAGATTTGATAGATACTGAATTTTAGGAGATTCGTTACTGATCTCCCTTTTAAAGTTGTATTTTTTAAAAAATGTAAGTAATAAAAAACAAAAGGAATGAGGAATTTTTTTCTCTCTTTTAGGAAAAAAAATGCTTTTGAATAATATTTTTATAAGACTTTCCAAATCAAACAACTACTGAAATGTATTTTGTTTTTCTGTAATTATAAACAATTATCAATTCGCTCTTTTTTTAACTTTGGCGCATCACCACTATTCATCTTTTAATTTAATCATCGTATCTCCTAATATCTACTATTTTAATATTATAAAACATGACAAATTTTTAGCAGCTGAAGCCCTTATACATTTTTAACCTTCCAGTGATCAATTTGTAAAACATGTGGGAAAATGCAGGAGTAATGAAGTTGTTTATCCATTTCAGTATTTAGTCTAACTTATTTTAATTTTGTTGATTAAGTCCATCACAGTGGATGGGATCTCCTAAAATTAGAATGAATATTTGTTAGGTATTTAAGGGCCATTGCTCCTATCCTCAAGAAGCTTGCCAACTAGTAGGGGAGACTGACATAAGTAATTTAAACTAACGTATCTGGTGCTATAGTGTGATGTGAGCAGGTAGTATGAAAACTTAAAAGAGAGCCACTGAGCTCCCCTCTGGGCCAGGTGTGAGAGAACAGAAAAAATTGCATAGATGTTGGCAAGCCAAATAAAGATATTTGCATTCCAGGCAGAAGGAACAACAGGAGCAAAGGCCTCAGAAGTAAGAAGCAGCTTGATGGAGGGGTGTGTATGTGTACATTTCTACAAACTATTTGGTATTAGAGTACAAAAGGAGAGAGAGACTAGCAGATTATGAGACTGAAGAAGTGAATAGGAAGGATCATGATGAAAGTCTTTGTCCTGTAAGCGGTAGGGAGCTATTATTCAAAAGTTCAAAGCAGAAGTGTGATAACCTTTAGGTCACTCTAGAAGTGATGTGGAAAATGAACTTGAAAGAGACAAGACTGGAGCAAGGAAATCAGAGAAAGTTATGACAGTAATTCGGGGAAAACAATGGATTAGAGAAACATTCAGAGCTAAAGTTAGTATGACTTAGTGATTAAGTATGATAGGTGGGGGAAAATGGGAAATCCAGAACAATCCCCAGCTCAGAGGCTTGAGTGGTTTATGTTTTAACTTGGATAGAAAACATAAGGATTATCAGGTTTTAGGAATGTAAATGATTAACTGAATTTTGGCCATGCTGAGTTTGAGAAACCTGTAAGAAATCATAGCCTGATGATTTTGAAAATAAAGCTCAATGTCAATATCAAAGCTACAGATTATATTTTGCAAATGATTAATAAGTATGTGTTAGTTAAAATCATAACAGTGGTTTCCACCTCCTAAGAATAGTGTGATCATATATTGTAGTTTGTTTGGGATAGTCTTCGTTTACACTTGCTAGCCCAGAATAGTAATTATTAATACAGCCCTCTTTCACTCTCAAAGATGTCACATTAGGATCATAAAAATTATATGGTCCCCCTACCTAAGATGGGTACACACAGAAAGAGAACATGGGCAAAGGTGGAACTGCATTTAACATCAGCACTTAAGAGTCACCAGAGGAGGAAGAGCTTGTGTTGTAACCCCAAAGGACTGTTCTGTCTGAGCCAAGTGGGGAGAAGAGGGTCAGGAGTACAGAGGTACCATAATACAAGGCTGGAAAAGTCCACTCAGATTTGGTGCTGTGGAGGTACGGTCACTAGATACCCTTGCCAGAGTGGATTCCATGGAGTGGTAGAGCAGAAGGTGGATTATGGTAGGTTAAATGAAGAGTGACTGGACAATTAACAATTACAGTAGCCCTTTCTTCAGCTTTTTGTTGGTTTTTTAATGTATACATTACTTTTTCAACTAAAAAGACAATTAAATAGAAAGGAATATGAAGATAGCATATATAGAGTTATCTTTAAAGAAGATCACCTGAGTGGGGAAGAACAAAGATGTCGCTAGAGGGGGCAGTGCAGGGGCTAAGGAAGTTTGGCTGGCTGGCTTTAGAAAGAGACCAGGGTATATTGGAGGCAGGGCAGAGCTGAAGGAGAGGTTTACTTCTCATACCAGTCTGAGTTCCTACTTCAAGAATCAGAACTAGTTTTTCCTTCTAGTTCTATGTTCCATGGATATGATCTATGAAAAGAGAAAGTGTCTTGTTTGTTCTGAAGCCTTTACTTTTTTTGTCTGTTCTTCACACGCCCTACCCCCTGTTCCCCAGGAAGAGACAGGATTTTTGTCTGTCCTCGTTTCCTTACTGTACTCCAGCATCGAGAACAGGGCCCCGTTTATTGTAAACCACCAGACAAATATTTTTTGAGTGAAATAATTGAGGAAATAGGGGCCCAGAGGCAATGGAAGAGTACAGGGTCTGTAGTCCTGTGGAAGACTGGCCGTGGAACAGGAATGAACAACTGGTGAGTGCTAATCTGGGAAGAGAGCACTAGGCTGGTTTCAGAAGTATTAGATCAATTTATAGATGGAAAAGAGAGAAAATGGAGGAATTCCCTGTCCGATAGAGGAGGAAGCAAGGTTATCCTGCTGTGAATGAGAGTAGGGTTAACGGTTTGGTGGGATTGACTGGGAGGCATGGTAAAGATGGCTGACCAAGGACCAGGACAACCCTTATGGAGCTGTTGAAGATCCTTTGGAGATAAGCAATGACCATGGTGCCAGACCTCAGGGTTGTGGTTTTTCCCAGCTGTGCTCAGCAGTCTAGGCAAAATAAAAAGGAGGTAGATTGTAATCTAGGCTTCAAGTTAGGCCCACCTCCAAATGAACTAGGCAGGGCTGAAGGAAGGCAGGAGGGTGGTGGGTGTGGAGTGCATTTTAAGACAGTGATTTAGTATGTGTAAAGGGAAGAATGCCAGGAAAAGTAGGGAGAAATCAGAATATCAAGGGATTGGAGGTAGGGCATGAGGGAGCTAAAAGCATAAAAGGTTGTGGTCAGACAAGAGGACATGAAGCAGTTCTAGATCTGACTGCTATGGTTAAAGTGAGTGAAGGGGAAAGTAAGTCGCTAAGAAGATCAAGGGATTGTGTGGAAGCTGGAATTTTTGTTCGGTTCTCCACTTCACCAAGGATCATGATAGGAACAGATATAGAAAGAAATGTAATAAGCTGGACATCATAGCCTCCAATAAATGCAGAACAGTGACCAAAAGAGCAACTTTTATTCAATCAATCATTTATTCAAAGAATCAACCATTCATCCAGGATTTGCCAGTCATCATGGTACATAAATGATGACAATGATGAAGGAGCATGATGGCAGTATAGATGCATGGTATGAACCTCAAAAGAAGAGGAGTTTTTATGATTTTAGATTCTGTTTAAAGTGTAATAAGCAGCAAGAATAACAATTTTTAAAAATCTTTTTCGAGCCAAAAGTATGGGCTACTCTGAATTTGAGATTGTCTTCATTCGTAAAAGTGAATTTAAAAATCTCATATTATTCTGCACAAAATCTGCTAGAGAAATAAGCACTTGCCAAAGACTATCCAAATGTTCACAGAAGAGTATATGCCGGTCGTGGGTTTTGAGGGTGGTGGTTGTAGTGAGTGTTGGTGCTGAGACAGTTCAGAGGCAACCTGTGAGGGGAAACCCAGAAGGACAAAATCTTACAAGGGTCTAAAGTACTGGACTAAAACCACTTTTTATGGAGTATGTGACTATTTTTATACTTGGCTTACTCCGAGACTGAATAGAATAAAAGTTTTTTTGTTTGTATTTATGTTTTAGTCCTCATTCTTCCCTTATTGTTTTCTGGTCCATTCAAAATCCCTTTTTGTGTGTTACCAATTTGTACCAGGAAAGTCAAAATAGTAAGCATCTTCAAATAGTTGAAGATGCTGCAGGTGGTAATTATGTATTTTTTCTGGCATGCAGTAGGCCCTCAACAAATATTTTTTCAGAGCATGTTGCATTTATTGAATGCCTTCTGTATGCCAGGTACCTGGTAAGGCACTTACATACACATTGGCTTTGTTTTCAGTGAAGTACAGTAAATCATGAGAAAGCCTTAAGGTTTCCTTTTTTGTTAGGTCATTATTTTTATTTTATATTTACTCTATGAGTATCTGTTTTTATATCCCATTTTATAGCTAAATATAAGAATATATGCCTATTTCTAAATATTTGCTATACCTGACCTTATACATATGAGGACTTTCTTCATTGTATCTTTGAGGCTTCTCTGTGGCTCAAAACATAGTTGGCGTTCATAAGCCATCCACAGTGTGTCTCCCTTGACGGGGGTACGCTGATGCCCGTATCATGACACTCCTGCTAGTAATGCAGGAAAGTATAAATACAGTGGTAAAGAGGGAGGCTTTCGGTTCACACCGACCTGGGGTTAGCACTGCCTCTGCCCTCCAGGAGCTCTGGGCTTTGACTGTGTTGTTTTTCCACTCTGCCCTACCTCATCCACAGCAGGGAATTGATAATACTTTCCTTTGGGAGAATTAGGAGGACTCATGGGATGTTTGTAAAATACATGGAAACTTTCCAGGCATATTATAGGAGCTTAATAAGTGACAGCTATATAGTCTTTTAATTTTAGGGAAATTAAAGGAAGTCTATATTTAGTTTTGAGATAGTTATGTTTTATTACTTTGAAAAAGTATATCTCAATATGGAATTAAATAATTTGAAAAAAGTGTTGTATGTATTTGCAGATGTTACAATTGTAGTTATAGTTAGCTTTGAATAATATTAATATACAAGTTGTTGATCTACATTACTTTAAACTTTCTCAAAACAGTTACTTTCTCTGTTTATCTTTACCAGTTTCACTATTTTTTTGTTTGTTTTTACTGAGGAAACTAATCCAACTCCCTAAGACCACACTGCAACACTTGTGGGCCATTTAAAGGTAGAGATAGAGAAGTCAGCTCTGCTTCATGTGGAGGTAGCTATGTTCATCAAGGATGAACTGAGCAGGACAGGGAAACATACCACCTAGCATCGACGCCACCCTTGCAGAAACCCTATAGAGTAAGCATTATTGTCTGTAATTTATAAATGAGAGAAATAAAGTTTCAGTGAAATGAAGCAACTTACCTAAATTCACACACAAGTGACTAAGAGGCCAACATTCTAATCTACTTCTGATTTCAAATCCATTGTTTTGCTAGGTACCACTTACCTTTGTTTTTAACCTTCCCTGAATCAGTTCTTCAGAGTATGGGTTCAGTATTTTCTTATTTTGTTTTAAAAGCATAAGCATACTTCATTTCAAATGTAAGTAGATACCAGATTTCAGATTTTTAAAAAATCTTTCACTTTTTCCCCCAACGTCACTGCCCTGCTCTTCTGATGGAAAAAATATCGAAGAAGGAACAGTATTATAGATTAGTTTTTCATGTTAAACAAAAGTTTACTGCAAAGCTCAAAACTAAATCTTATTCTATCAGGTCCCTGTTAGTTTTTAAACCAGTTTATATAAATTGGGCACCTACTCTAAATTGGGCATAGTTATTCAAAAGAGGATTTAATACTTGGCATATGTAATTACAAATTAAGGATATTCTAAAAGCACAGATTTTCACTAGTAAATTAGAGATAGCATTACCTGAAGGCAGGGGGCTTATAATTATTCCCCATTATATCCCTAGTATCAGTGCCTAGCATTAGTCTCTGGATATGTGGTTTTAGTAGATGCCCAGGAAATATTCATCGCATGCAGTGATTGGATGGATGGATGAAAGATAGAATGTTAGGTCCTTTATTTGTTCTGCCAATAGAATATTTATACATTGTTTAGCTTCCCTAGTATATTTTATATTACAGCTCATGATAGCTTTAAAAGTTCTGTCAAATTATAATAACATAGGATTATTACTCTGGTCCCTATCCATCTATCTAACTCTATATCTCTATCAGGCTATTCTAGAGACTGGATTATGCTGACCTTCAGGCTGCTTGAAACTAGAGTAGTAATATTAATTAACTTTACTGTTTAAAATTACATTTACATCCATTATGTCAGTTGATTTTCAAAACATTGGCCTTTCAAAACAAAGCCTGGTATTAGATAGTATACAGAACCTATAGCTAGACTTTTAAGTTTCAAATCCACCGCATCACTGTGTAACTTGGGCAAGTGACTTAACCTCTCCAAGTATCAATTTTTGCATCTGTAAAACAGGGATAATAATTGTACAATTTTAAGATTGTCATAGAAATTAAATGAGATAATGTAGATTAAGTTTTTAGCATGTAGCCTGGCTACAGAAAGCCTTCAATAATTCGTTGTTATCTTAGTGATGGTAGTAGTAATAGCTGCTTGATATTAAACATCGGCCCTTCTGTGCTTTAATTTTCTTCAGGACTTTGTTTTGTTCATCTCTGCATCCTCTCCTAGCATAGGGCCTGTCATGCCTTAGGTGCTCAACAAATAATTATTAGATTGAATGAGGTAGACAAATCATTTTTTTAATCAAAAAGTTGTTTTCCAAATGACTAAACTTAAGCTCACACAAGTTACCTGGACAGGTTTGGAATAGCTCCTATAAATCAGTCCCATATAGTAAGTCATTTAATCTTCAGGCAACTTTATGAAGGGTTCAGATGGGGTCCCAGGATTCAAACACACATCTTTGAGTCCTGAGCCTAGAACTCTTTCTACAAAATTCTCCTGCCTCTCTTACAGGATATATAAGAATTCTTCCTTGGTCAGTTACTAATATATAATAAATAACTTTTTGAGTTATAAGATGAATTGATTATCTAAATTGTCTTTACTTGTTAGATCTGAAAACTGTGCATGAAAACATTACACTATTTTCAGTATCCTAGCTCTTTTTATTTCTAGAGAAAAAAGGAACACAAGTAACTGAAGGTAAATATGAAAAAATGGACAAATAAGAAGAGTCTAAACAGATATTGAAAGAGCAGGATAAGTGAGTACTTTACAAATGAAAGCAGATGTATGAAATTACAAGCTGTCAGATCAGCAATGGAAATGAAGATGATAAAGTGGTTCCTTACGTAGATTATAATTGTTCATTTCTCCCAGTCCTGTCTCCTTTCCCTACAGTACTCATGGGGGGAGGGGTGGAAAATTATAGCAAGCAACAGGGTCTCCAAAAGCAGGAAAAAAAAATGTAAGAATCAAGGGTATTTCTAATCACAAATAATTGTTATTTTGTAACTTGTGTTATTTATTTTGAGTCATGGTGGTTTTCCTGTGGAATATTTTTTAAGTACCAGATTAATGAAGAAGATTCAGTTACAGCCACAGGAAGTTGTAACTGTAAAGTTTCTTCACAGTCAGTGCTGTGGAGGCAGTCAGTGTGGCTCACAAAGCAAGCATCATTAATGGGCCCAACTGTGACAGCAGAGGAAGATAGAGTGCCAAGAAATAAAGTGGTTTACATAGACCTGCCTGAAAAGATGTGTTTAATAATTGCACCCGTAATTAGGTTGATCTGAAAAAAATTTAAATGAAAGTCTACAGAACACAGACTTATCTATGAAGATTTTGACATTTTTCTTCTAAGAAATACTGCATAGATGGTCTCTCCCTAAATATCTTGTTACCTTTAGGAAAACAAAGAATTAGAGGAAATTATATTTTGTTTAATTTTGTATTATATAATATTTATATATACAAAAGAATAAATGTAACATGTAAGTTGTAAAGCATAATAATCAAGGTAAATATTATTTTACGAAAAATTTCAACTGGTTCTTTTCCATTCATAAGGTTTTTGGTACTAATTTCTAAGCAACAAAGCTGGAGACATTTAAACACAGCCTTATAAATGGCAATAAATATGTATACTTCTGAGAATTCATTTATATTGCAAATGTACACACATACCTGTATCTGAAGTTCTTCCTTCCAACACCCCCTGAGGATAAGTGCTAATATATTTCAGTTAACAATACAGTGTACCACTTCAAAGGCCATTCGGTAATGATCCCTTCTCCCGACTTGCTTTTATCAAATCAGTTGAGTTACTGGTTTGCTTTCTTTGACTCTAAGTTGTTTGTTTTTATATTCTCAGTAATGCAAAATATTTTAAATAGTATTGCATCTTAATTATTTTTTCCCTCTTATTTAGTGATATCTAGTAACTACCAGACCTGCCTCGGCCTTCTGATGCATTACCCACTCATCGGGGATGTACACTCACTGATTCTTAAGGCTCTGTTCCTTAGAGACCCAAAGGTAAGCTTTCTCAGTAAGATATGCACAATGTTAAGTTGGGTGAAAAATTGGCTTCTCTGTGTGAGTCTAAGAATTCCTAATGTGGAATTTGCCTAATGGCAGATAAATGGCCTATAGTATTTGCCTAAAGTTGTAGGCCAAAATTCATACACCTCATTGGCCAGCACTTAGCAGGCAAATTACGTGGACATCGCCATGAGAAACTAGTGCATATGTCTCTTGTCCCTCAGAGATTGTTCTGCCCTTCTGCCTTCCTCACAACTCAAGGAAATAAAGCTGAGGAACTACCTGTCTTTATAGGCAAACTTCATTATCATTTGTACCTCTCACAGGGGATGAGTAGAGCCTTGGAGGCCATATGAAGATCAAGAAAGTAGATCTGTAGGAAGGACCAGTTCTATAAGAGTGGATACAATGAAACACTAAATTATTTCATATTATGAATATACATTTCTTATTTGGGAGGTTAAGAGTAATCTAATAAAATAAAGATTTAAACAGACTTTAATGCTGATTTCTCTATTTGAGCGCAGAGCGATTCACCAAAATTTTCTTTACACTTCAGAGAAAAAGTGTGCTCTTTTACAACTAATGTTATATTTCTTGAAAATAAGAACATTTAATGATCTAAAAAAATCTGTGAATCCTTGCTACTTTTGAGCCAAACAAAAATATTGGATGAAGTATAAGAGAGAAAGCTTCAAACACGAGTATCAGAATGCCAAGCATTGGATGGTAATCCCAGCCTTTGGCTCTTTGGCAAACCTCCCAACAGTCATGTTGGCAGTTGTCGAACTGTCTCTGAGTCAGTCAGTCTGTCTGTGGGTTCCATTGCCAAAGCTCTGTCTGATCAATTTGGGCCTCCAAGTTTAATGTAAATTTAGATTCGAAAGGATTTCTGTCCTTTCCTTGGTTGTTGACTTTAACCTGTGAGTATATCCTCTATTTATTCTTTGATTAATTTAAAATAATTTACTTCCTTATGCCTATATCCATTTTCTGGAGAAATATGAACTTTTGTGTCATTTCTGTTACACAAAGCAATTTCATTAAGTATCAGAAATACAATCTATCATTTCTCTGCATATAAGGAAGCATACTTTTTTTCTGGTAAGGCGTAGGAGTCTAATTATGAAAATCTATAAGTTCCATATTTATGTTTTTGTGTACATATGTATATGCAAGTTGTGTGAGTATATACTTTTTTACCTAAAAAAACTCAAGATGATAAAACATCTATAAAAGAATAAAGAATGAGATTACTGATCAATGAGGTATGAGTTTTAATCTATAAACTTAAGACAGATTTTATCAGCTTAGCATTAGGAATTTTTAAAGTCATACAGAATGGAAAAATGGCTAAAATAGCAATTTGAATTTTCTACTTGTGTGATTTGTTTGTTTTAATTGAAGGAAGAAATGAATATGTTACCAGAACCTATCAATCTTGGTAATTTTTCTCTAGCTAAATATGACTGATCTTCCTATGAATCACTCACTCATCTAGTTTCAGGATTCTTTATACCACATCCGTCATTGTTTATTAATGGAATCCAAATAGCCTTTCATGTTAGTGTGGTTTTAATAGAGTGCTTTTTATTTCAATAAAGTAGTATACATAATACAAGAGGATAATGAAGCAAATTCTACAAGCATTAAAGATATGGATTCTTTAAGGTTTAAGAAAAAAATGATAACGTAAGTATCTAAAAAAGGAATTCCTCACCTTTACATTCAGAATCTTACCAAGTAAAAACATGATCAAGATAATGGACCTTAAAATGGTATTTCTGAGACATAAAAACTTGGACATGGTGGGTGAGTCATGTTTAAAAGGCTCTTGAGAGGCAAGTTCATGGAATGATAATTTATAGGGAAAAAAAAAATGCTGTGTAACCTCAGGGGGTTTTCAGATGGCTAACCCAGCAAAGTGGTAGTTATAGGTAAGTCTATATGTAGCTGACCCACTGACATCATTTAATAAATTTCAGATGAGGGCCGGGCGCGGTGGCTCACGCCTGTAATCCTAGCTCTCTGGGAGGCCGAGGTGGGCGGATCATTCTGAGCTCAGGAGTTCGAGACCAGCCTGAGCAAGAGTGAGACCCCACCTCTACCAAAAATAGAAAAAAATTAATTGGACAGCTAAAAATATATATAGAAGAAATTAG
>CAUYSK010057601.1:0-10234 GCA_963575035.1 Avahi laniger
CTGAGCACAGTGGCTCATGCCTGTAATCCTAGCACTTTGGGAGGCCGAGGCGGAAGGATCGTTTGAGCTCAGGAGTTCAGCCTCAGCAAGAGTGAGACCCTGTCTCTACTAAAAATAGAAAAAATTAGCCGGACGTGGTGAGACATACCTGTGGTCCTAGCTACTTGGGAGGCTGAGGCAGGAGGATTACTTGAGCCCAGGAGTTTGAGATTGCTGTGAGCTAGGCTGATGATACCACAGCACTCTACCCAGGGCGACAGAATGAGACTATGTATGTGTGTATGTATGTATGTATGAATCAATGAATAAATAAATAATCTATCTCCCATATTCTCATTACTTCATTATAACTTGATTTATTTTCTTGGCATAATAAATAAATAAATAAATAATCTATCTCCTATATTCTCATTAGTTCATTATAGCTTTATTTATTTATTTTCTTGGCATAATACTTCCCACTGTTTTCAGTTGTAATCATAGAGTGTACCATAGTGAATTTCTGCTTTTTAAAATTTACTTAGTATTATGTCATACATTTTTTCCTTATCTCTCCATAGTTATAAGAATTATATATTTTATGGCTTCATATTCTTTTATGTCTGTGGTGTATTTATTAAACTATCTTGTGTTAGACATGTCTAGCTATATGTGATAGTTGATCATGGATCATACTTCTTCCCTCCACCTGTGAGTCTAGAACATATTGAGAAATAAAACATAGAAGCCAGACAGATGGAAATAAAAATTTAATTTTTATTCAGCTGAATTGGAGAACACAGTTGAACTGTGGCCAGATGGACATCCTAAGTTTATATAGGATGACCCACCTGAGAATTAGAGCCTGTGGAGCACATATGAATGCTCAGAACCACTTCTTCTGCATTTGTGCAGCTTCCTAATACATGAACTGCATTAATTGGAGATGTGTGAATCAGTAGAGATTAGGCTCTTGTCACTCACCAATCAGATGCATTAGTGCTCTGATAGGGAAAAGTAATGAGGAATGAATGAAGAGGTCAGAAATGGAGATGAAAGATCTGATTTTCCCCTCTTAGCCTTTGGGTTTAATAATTTAAACCTGTAGTCAGTGGGGGTCTGGCAGTAGTATGACCCCAAAAGCATGATCTGTAAAATAACAAATTGATAAATTGGACTTCATCAAAATTAAAAACTTCTCATGTTCTTCATAAGAATGAACAAGAAGAGTCACAGTCTAGGAGAAAATACCTGCAAATCATTTATCTGATAAAGGACTTGTAGTCAGGCCATATAAATAACTCTTAAAATGGAATAATAAGGAAACTACCTAATTCCAAAAAGTGGCAAAAGATTTGAACAAGTGTGCTTTACCAAAGAAGATGTACAGATGGCAAATAAGTATACAAAGGGATAGTCAACATCATTAGTCATTAGGGAAATGCAAATTAAAACAATAATGAAAAATCGCTGTATATCTGTCAGAATGGTTAACATTTAAAAGACTGACCACACTAAATGTTGGTGAGGTTGTGGAGCAACTGAAACTGGAATTTAAAAATGGTACAGCCACTCGGGGAGAGAGGGGAGGAGGGAGGAGGGGACGGGTATATGTGTACACAAAGAGTGCAATGTGCACCATGCAATAGGATGGACATATTTGAAACTTGGACTGGGGGGGGAGGGGGGGGCAAGGGCAACACGCGTAACCTAAACATCTGTACCGCCATATTATGCTGAAATAAAAAAAAAATGGTATAGCCACTATTGAAAACAGGTTAGCTGTTTTTTAATAAGATAAAATTACATCTGTATGATCCAGCCATTTCACTCCTAGGTATTTTACTCAAGAGAAAATAAAACATATATCCATACATGTTCATATATACACAAATGTTCATACTGTAATAACTTTATTTGTCATAGTCAGGAACTAGAAGCAATCCAAGTGTCCATCAACAAGATGGATAGATAAACAAATTGTGTTATTATTCATACTATGAAATACCACTCAGCAATAAAAGGACATAGATCATTGATACATGCAAAAATATGGATGAATCTCAAAATAATTAAGCTGAGTAAAAGAAGCCAGACAAATAAAGAATACATACCATATGATTCCCTTCATGTAAAATTCTAGAAAATACAGAATTCTAGAAAATACAGACCACAGAGAGATCAGTGGTTATTTGGGGTTGCGGGGGATAGGAAGGAGTTACACAGGGGCACTAGGAAACTTTTGGTGGTGATAAGTATGTTCCTTGTCTTGACTTAATATTTTCATAAAATTGCCTGTGAACTTTCTGAAATTGCATTTCTAAGGTTAATAATTTTGTAGTTATTTACCCTCAGTTGACTCACATTTGTAGACCTTAATATTTTTAAATTGAGATACAATTCATATATCGTGTCATTCACTCTTTTAGAGTATGTAATTCAGTGGTTTTAGTATATTCACAGAGTCAACCATTACTGTTGATTCTAGACCTTTTCAGCATCCCAAAAAGAAGCCCCGTACCCATTATTAGTCACTACTTAGTTCTCCACAATTCCCCTAGCCCCAGACAACTAGCAATCTATTTTCTGTCTCTATGGATTTGCCTATATAGGACATTTGATATAAGTGGAATCATGCAATATGTGATCTTTTGTGACTGACATTCTTTTCCACTTAGCATATTGTTTTCAAGGTTCATACATGTTGTAGCATATATCACTACTTCATTCCTTTTTATGACTGCATAATACTATATTTTATGGATAAACCATGTTTTACTTAGCCATTCATCAGTTAATGAACATTTGAGTTGTTTACACTTTTTCGCTGTTATGAATAATGCTGTTATGAATTTTTTTGCACAAATTTTTATGTGATTATGTGCTTTCAGTTCTCTTGGTTGTAAATAACTAGGAGTAAAATTGCTGGGTCATATGATAACTGTTTAACTTTTTGAGGAATAGACCGTAATATTTGAAGAGGTACTGATGTGATTGTGGTTAGCGCAGGGCAAATTCTGCTAAATTGAAGATACTGTCTGTCCTGTTTTTTTATATTGAAATATGTAAATAGTTCAGCCCAAGTATTTTTAGAAATGTTGTCTTTTTACTTCTATTGAGATTAACTTTTTCAGTTTTTTAAGACAAAACTTGTCAAACTGCCTTTGTGATTCTTTGGGATGTTTCACCAAAACTCTGTAATAGAGTTCCCTATTAGTTTTTGCTTATGTAAGCCATGTCCTGAATACCCAGTTTTTGTTGTATGAACTATTTTTTTTCTCTTATGCTTAGCTAAGTCTGCTCAGAGACAAATGACCTGAAGCTATTTTTATCCTTAGTGTTGATTTAGTAGAAATTTGTGAGGTGTGCTTTTTTTCCCTGTGTTTTATGGTTAGGGTACACTATTATTTTGGGATGAAAATAGGCTACAAATACATTGACCATTACTGTTAGTTCGCACTAATTTTCCCACTGAATAACCAAATGCCTCCTCCTGATGTTAAAGCTACTTTTGAGGTTGGGTCCTACAGAATTTTTATATGTTATTAGCTATGATAACAATTTACAGTTATCTGAAACAATTTATAGTCATTATCAAAGCAGATTATTGATATGAGCCTTGGTGCTTGATTTTTCTTCTAGTCCAAAGTTTAAAATATTTAATTTTTATATTATAATGCAAGTAATTATTATTTTAAGAGTTGTTTTCTGTGAGCAGATGTTATAGAACTTTATTTATATAGTAAGGTAATCGTGGATTTCTTCCTATAGTTTACCTTAGTGAGATAGATGATTGAGAACATGGAAAAGTCTGTTCCTAGTTTTTCATTTACTGAAAGCAAGCATAGTTTTGAGTTTTTAAATGTTACTTAGGAATTTTGGGTCAAGAAAAAACTTGCATTCTACACCACTTTTCAGACTAGAAACCAGTGATCTTTCACAGAGACTGTTACTATTATAGAAAGCAAAGGGAAATTAGACTGATATGATAAGAAGAACAAATAGCTCAAATGAAAAAGGTGCTTTACCTCACCAATATTTGTAGAAATCTTATTAATGATTTTATTATGCATATTATTTTTTGCTCTTCAGATTGGCCATTAGAATTTTTAAAATTTTTTAACAATGTTGGCCTGAATATGGGAGAATGCAAGCTCCTATACTCTGGTAGAAGTATAAATTGGTACAGTAATGCTCCCTTATCCCTGGTTTTGCTTTCCGTGGTTTCAGTAACCTGCAGTCACCTGTGGTCTGAAAACAGATGAGTATGGTACAATAAGATAATTTGAGAGAAAGTGACACGATATTCACATAACTTTTATTATCATATGTTGTTATAATTGTTCTATTTTATTATTGTTGTTAATCTCTTACTGTGCCTAATTTATAAATTAAACTTTATCATGGGTATATATAGGAAAAAACAGTATATATAAGATTCAGTACTATCCATGGTTTCATGCATTCACTTTGGGTCTCAGAACATATCTCCCTTGGATAAGGGGGGACTGCTATACAGACTTAGAGGGTAGTTTGGTATTGTCTAGCAAAATTTAAAATGCTTGTACCAAGTCTATTTCTGTGTCACAGGATGTTTTTATATGAAAGAAAAGGAATGCTTCCCAACATATTTTATGGGACTGGTATAACCTGATGCTAAAACCAGACAAGAATAGTACATTGAAGGAAAATCATATGCTAGTTCACTCATGAACATAAGGTGCAAAAATTCACCCAAAACACCAGACATAGAATCCAGTAATATATAAGAAGCCAAATTGTGTTCATTGTGAACCAAGAATTCAAGGTTAGGTTGTTAGAAAATCTGTTATTGTAATTTTATAGATTAAAAATGAAAAACCATGATCATTTTAATAGATGCAGAAAAAGTATTTGATAAAAGTCAATATTCCTTCATGACAAATATTCTTAGTAAACTAGGAATAGAAGGAAACTTGTTTTATCTGCTAAAGCGTATTTACCAAAATCCTAGTGTAAAACATAATATTTAATGATAAAATGCCAGGTATATGCTTTTTAAAATCGGGCACAAGAGAGGGGTGCCTGCTATCATTGCTTTCTTTCAATACTATATTGCAGATTCCATTATAGCTAGTACAATTAGATAATAAGAAAAGAAAAGATATGGATTGGGAAGGAAACAAAATAGTTATTTTTCTCAGATGATGTGATTGTATATGCTTTTGAGTTTCCTATGTACACAAATTACTAGAATTACTAAGAGTTCAAATTTTCTGTATATTAAGGTCAATATACAAAAATCAGTTATATTTCTGTTACTAGCAAGTAACTATTAAAACAGAATTTTTAAAAAAGATACTTAAAGCAGTTAGAAAGTCAGTTCAGTAGATACTAAGGCAATTAGAAAGTCAGTTGAGTAGCAAAGTGGACAAAAGACATGAAAGAAGAGAAGAAGAGACATGAAAGAGAAGAAATCTGAATGGCTGGTAAATATACACAAAAAAGTTTAGCTTTATTAGTATCAGGGAAGGCAAACTAAAACCACAGTGAAAAGGTGATACCAGCAAAAGTGGCAGAGGAGGAGCTTCCAGGGGCCATCCTTCTTCAGAAACACCAAAAAATTTGGCAAAACTGTCAGAATCAAGATTATCAGAACTCTGGAAAGATAGTTGAATGTTTATAGCAACCAAACTCTTAGCCAGGAGAAAGGGCACTGAAACAGGATAGGTGATCTTCATAGTGTTTTACTTTACCCTGGTTCCACCTCCCTCCTTGGCATGGCTACAGTCTTGAGGATGGCAGCCTGTGTTCTGTTGGGGTACCTGATTTCAGAAAGTGCAGAGTAGACTGTCTTCCTAAGGGATTGTATTTGTCTGTTTTGATCTGACTTGGGGTTTACCCACAGGACTGCCACCTGGGGCAAAAAAAATAACAGTTGGGGCAAACAATAGACACGTTGGAAGCCTCAGAAGAAAAGCTGTGGAGTGAGCTTTTTGGGGGGAATAGGGGCTTTGAAAAGCTACTGTGTATGGGGAACCTAGAAGGCCATGTGGATGCTCAGGGCAACATGTATGCTCAGAAAAGACCTCAGAAGACCATTAGCTTTCACCTCTGACTGGTCTTTAGGCTCAACACAAGCAGGAAGTGAAGGTTAAGGCAGATTTGTAAATGTTATGGCTGATTGTTGAAGGAGTGCCCCAATAGCCAGTCAACAAAGACCTGGGAGCATTTTTTTTTTCTTTTCTTTCCTCTTCTCTTCTTTCCCTTTTCTTTCTTTTTTTTTTTTTTTTGTTTTTTGTTTTTTGATTTATTTTACACATCCAAAATGTCCAGTTTTCAACAAAAAATTATGAAGCATGCAAAGAAACTAGAAAATATGCCTCATTCACAGGGAAAAAAATTTAACAAAAACTACCCCCGAGGAAGCACAGACATTAGACTTACTAGACAAAAACTTCAAATCAACTGTCTTAAATATTCTCGGAGAACTAAAGGATACCGTAGGCAAAGAACTAAAGAAATCCAGGAGAATGATGTTTCAGCAAATAGAGAGTATGAATAAAAGGATAGCAATTTTAAAAAGGAATCAAATAGAAATTTTGGAGCAGAAAATTGTAATAATTGAAATGAAAAATTCACTAGAGGAATTCAACAGATACAGAAGAAAGAATCGGTGAACTCAAGGATAAGTCAGTTGAAATTATACTGTTTGAGGAACACAAATTTAAAAGATTGAAGAAAAACAAATAGAACCCAAGAGATGTGTGGGACACGACACCATCAAGTGTACCACCAACATACGCATCATGGAAAGGAGAAGGAGAAAGGTACAGAAATGTGTTTGAAGAAATAATTGCCAAAACCATCCCAAATTCACCAAAAGATATGAATCTGTGCACCCAAGGAGGTCAACTCCAAACAGGATAAACTCAAAGAAAGATCCATACCAAAACACATTATATTATAATTAAATTGTCAGAGGCCAGAGATAAAGAATCTTTAAAGCAGCAAGAGAGAAGCAACTTGTAACATCAGGTGATCTTAAATAAGATTACTTTCTGCTGATTTTTTCAGCAGAAGCCATGAAGGCTAGAAGGCAGTGGGATGACATATTTTAAAGTACTGAAGAAAAAACCCACTGCCAACCAAAAATTCTAGATCTGGGAAAACTGTCCTTCAGGAATGAAGGAGAAATTAAGATGTCCCCAGATAAACAATAGCTGAGAAGATTCATTATTAGACCTGATCTAAAAGAAATGCTAAAGAGAATCTTTCAGGCTCACCACAGATCTATTAAATTTAGTTTCTGGCATAGAGCCAAAAAATATGCACTTTAATAAACCCTCCTTTTGGTTCTTAACACACCCAAAGCAAAAACTCCACACTGAACTATCATTCTCTATCTACCAGATTATTAAAAACAAAAAAAAGTCCTATGATACAGAGTGCTTGTCAGGATGTAGCACAGTACAAAAAAACTCTTAAATACTCTTGGTGGATGTGTAAATTCGTACAGCCGCTTTGGAAAACAATTTGGCATTACCTAGTAGAAGATGTATAGACCGTAAAATAGTTGTACAGATCACAAATAGAGAAACTTTTGTACTTTTGCAGCAGAAGACACATACAATAATGTTCACAGTGGCCATTTGTAATAGCAAAAAACTAGAAACGATCCAGATGTTTAATTAGATTCTTTTTTCCTAATATGTGGTTTAATTCTGGTTTTTACTAGCTCTGGGACCATTTGGATCACACAATGTTTTTTCAAGATTTTAGACCATTTCTAAGTAGCAATCCACTGGACCAAGATAATAGAGCCAACGAGAGGGGTCACCAAACCCACACTGACTTCTGGGGACCAAGTCGGCCTCCACGGCTACCAGTTACTCGCAGATACAGATCTAGAGGAAGTACTCGTCCTGATAGATCTCCAGCTATTGAAGGGTGAGTTGTTGTTTTTACATTCTCTTTAAGGGTAGGTTCAATGAAGGATGTATTAGCATAATCTAATCCTTATGAGAATTCTCATACTTACTACCTTTGTGGACAAGATGGAGATACATAGGCAGGATGAAAATGAAGCTAAATTGCATATTTATACTCACATATTATCTAGTCTGTATTCACCTGGATTTTAAACTAAAGGGTGATAAACTAATGTTATAAGTCTCTAGTTAACATTTTTATTAATGTCTCAGGTTAATATATAGATGGTATATGTCTTAGTCCATTTTGTATTGTTGTAACAGAGCACCTGAGACTGGGTGATTTATAAAGATCAAAGATATATTTCTTATAGAGAAACAAAATCTCTACCAGAGATTTATTTCTTCTTCTGGAGGCTGGGAAGTCCAAGGTTGAGGGGCCCACATTGGGCAAGGGCCTTCTTGTTGCATCATCCAATGATGGAAGGCAGGAGGGCAAGAGAGCATCCATAAGTGAGAAAGAACACATCCTTTTATCAGGAACCCACCCCCGCAATAACAGATCCACTTTATTTATTTTTCCATTGAGGCATTTTATTTGTGAGTATGTATTACATCCCTAGAAAAAGAATCCAAGAATTTTCTTATTGCTTCCTCATGGTCCATGATGCCAGCTGAAACTGTCAGTACAATGAAACCAAACTGGTGGATTGAGAGCAGATTATTCTGCCATTTTTCTAGATCTTTGAGTTGCACATCAAATCCAGGGCTCATCACTCCACACTTGGTAACCTGCCTATGAGGTGCACAGCAGTTTTCCCAGTTCTGTGATCATCGATGATTTCAAATTCCCCAGTGTATCCGTGCTTCATCATCACAGTTAGAAACCGGACAATGACTTTGGAGCATGACTTTATAAGAACCTGGCATTTGCTTCTCTTTTTGGCATTGTTGATGCTCTTAAGAGCTTCAGCTAGGACCACTGTGGCACACCATTATGACATGCAGACCACTATGGGGGCACAGAGAGATGGTAGAAAGAGGCAACTGATCCACTTTCATGATAAAGGCATTGATCCACTTGCGAAGGCAGAGCCCTCATGACCTAATCATCTCTTAAAGTTCTCTCCTCTCAACGCTTGGAAATTGAGTTTCCAACACATGAACTTTGGGGGGCACATTCAAACCATAGCTACATATTTGTCACAATTTTAGAAGATACTAAAAGAGATATGAAATATATTAGATGACATTAGGATTCAAAAACATTTCAACAGGCTGGAGCAGTGGACTTAATATGAAAATTAATAGGATAAATGTAAAATCTTAAGACTGCAAAAATAGTCATGCAACAAATGTTACTGAGTGTCTTTTACGTATGGGGCACTGTAGTAGGCACTGGGAATACAGTGGTGAGCAAAACAGATGGTGGTCCTTGATCTCATGGTTCCCATTTAGTAGGAATAATAAACATTAATTTTAAGTGTTTGTCATATGTGCAGGACTATGCTTTGTGATTTATCTACTTTATCTTGTTTAATCTGTATGAAGTAATAGGTGCTATTGCTGTTTTCATTTTATATAAAAATGAACTGAAAAAAAAAAATAAACTGAGACAAAGAGAAGTAAAGTAACAGCCAGTGGTGGACCCAGGACTTGAACCCAGGGCTATATGAGTCTGATGCTGTACTGTCTCATATGGCAGTCACTAGCCACATGTGGCTATATCAGTTTAAATTTAAATTAATTAAAAGTTAATAAAACTCAAAATCCAAAATTCCTCAGTCCCACTAGCTACATTTCAAGGGCTCAGTGGCCATGTGTAGCTAATAATTACTATATTTGGCAGCACAAATTATAGAAAATTTCCATCATCTCAGAAAGCTCTATTGGATAGTGCTGTTCTAAAGTTTACACTTCCCACCCCCACACTTTCTGGACTTTACTATTAACATTTTACTCTACTTGCTTTGTCACATATCTATCCATCTATCTGTTCATTAGTTCATCTTTTGTGCATTTCAAAGTTAGTTGCAGACTTTCCTTCTTAGGACAAATGCAGGATATGGCAAATTAGATTTAATGGGATTGTCTAGGACAAAAATCAATGAAGTTTTAGATCGTTTTAATAGCTATGGTGCCCAGAGACAACTCCATTATATCCTGCGCCAGTTAAACTACATGTAGATTTTCTTTTTCTTTTTCTTTTAATTTCAAAATATTAAGGGGGTACCAATATTTTTCTTAATGTGGATAGCTTTTGTAATATTTGAGTCAGGGCTATTAGTGTGCCCATCATCTGAGTAGTGTTCATTGTACCCATTAGGTAGGTTTTTGCCCCTCCC